>JANIJH010000225.1:68839729-68851007 GCA_024520975.1 Erythroxylum areolatum | reverse complement strand
TTATAAATGATTGTGACATATGTAAATTCTGAATTGATGCATTTCATAAAATGCATGCTCAGATAAAGGCGTTGTGACCGGGTTGCCAGTATCAAGCGCTTGCACATAGAGCTTTGCTCTGTGATATATGATTATGCACGTAGAGCTATGCTTCGTGATATATGTTTCTGGCTGAGCCCAATGGGCCAGTATTTGTATATGTGATATGTAATAGGCACTCAGTCACAATAATAATAATGAATATGGAGTCTCATATGCATCTGTATTTGTTTATATATGTTCTATTTCGTAATAATTTAAATGATGTGCCATGACAGTGCGAGTTTATAGAATATACACGTTCTGTATGATTAGTTGTGAAATATGTGATTTGTGTTTATGAATCCAATGAAATCATCAATGATGGTTTGCTCTTTGAGTTCGTAAAACTCATAAAAAATTGCAACGTGGTTTTTCAAGTTTAGAGGAGTTATCCAATTAGACAAATTGGAGTTTAGCCACTGCAAATGAGCATGAGTTAGGGGTTAGGATCAGTTTGCACCTACATATGTCTTTAGTAATTTTATTTTCGAATTATGTTCCAAAAACATTGTATTAAGTGTATGTAATTGAATTGGTAACAAAATGACGTTATGATTGTAAGTTTTCTTTTATATCTGAAATGGGCCCAAATGGCTATTGTAACACTTATGAATGGAAATGTCTTTAACTAAGGTGGGCCCGATTTGATTAATGATTTCCACCTGTGTTCATTGTTTAAAGAAACAAAAGTTTTGTAATGAATTTTGATTGACTGATCGTTCTAGCATGCCATCCTTGCGGGGTATGTACTCAGATATCACTCAAGATGTCAGGTACATGTCCTACAAGAGGGGGGGTGCTACATAAATTGGTAACTGTAAAAAGTATGGTGAAGATGCAGACGTGAAGGTTAGAGATATTGATCAAGAGGACAATGAACTATACACAGCGTTAGAGGACGATGAACTATACAAAGCGCTAAACACCTAAAACACCATTAATCAATGATGACCATCGACATGACAAAATTTTGTCTCTACCCCACAAGTTGAAGACATTCAACACCAACTCGACATACAAGTTAAAACCTAAACAAATTCTATGTGCAGATTCAAGCAGATGCAGCAGCAGACAACACATAGTAAGTGACAAAAGTAGAAGAAACTGTTAAGTGACTTAGGTTGTGACCTATGACCCACGGGTGACCCAAAAAATCCATTACTCACACACACGACATATTAACCACACCACTTGAACCATGCAAATGTTTCCAGTTTTATTTATTCCCTTTTGTACATAACACTATAAGCTTCTTTTATAACAGAATTGCATTAGCTGTCAATTCTATTACAGATTCCACAAAACAATAGCCAATAGCATGTCTTTATTTCTAGTATAAAAACCCCGTTGTACAGATTCTAACTGAGATGAAATAAAAGAATTTCTTCATCAACGAAATATTTCTTTTCATGGTATCAGAGACAAAGGTTTGATCCACCTTACCCTACCTACCAAAAATGCCTAACATAGCTGACAGTGATACCAACAACCCTGGTCCTACACAAAACCTAAACCTAGAAAAGTATTCCATGATAAATACCAAAAACCCTGGAGCTGTCTTAGTCCCTACCCTTTTTAATGGCAACAACTACCTAACATGGAGCAATTCAATAATAATAGCTCTATGTGCTAAAGATAAACTTTCCTTCATAGATGGAACATGCATGTAACCCACAAAGACAGGGCCCTGCTTATAAGATGGAGAAGGGCAGATTCCATGGTCAAATATTGGATACTTAACTCCATGTTCAAGGAACTTGGTGATGCCTTCCTATCATTCTCCACAGCTAGGGAGCTTTGGGATGAACTGAGAAAGAGATTTGGTGAAGCCAACGGACTACTGCTGTACCAAATAGAGAGGGAAATCAGCCATTTTAAACAAGGTAATCTCACCATTTCTGATATTACACAAAGTTAAACAAACTTTGGAATGATCTAGCTAGCCTGAGTCCAATACCCATATGCACTTGTGATGCTGCTAAAGCAATTACTTCCAAGGAGAACATAAATAAATTAGTGCAATTTCTAATAGGCTTAAATGAAGATTATGAACACGTCGTAAACTAGGTCATGTTAATGGAACCTTTGCCCATGGTACATAGAGCTTTTACCATAATGCTAATTGTGGAGAGACAAAATACAATAAATGCCAACAATGACAGTAACCTAAATGTGGCTATGATGGTAAGACAAACTAACTCTAATGCCAAGAAGGGGGTAGAAACAACAACAAGAAACCATTCATAAAAAGGAGGACAAGTATTGTGAAAAGTGTGACAAAACAAGACATAATATAGAGACTTGCTTCAAGATCCACAGTGTACCTGAGTGGTACACAGAACTAATTGGCCAGAAGAATAAGGCCAATCTAGCCATGATTAGTGAATCTCCTGCAGACATACAAAAAGAACCTAGTGAGTATACTGAGGGGAATAGTCAAATTCCACAAGGCCTAGCCAGTTTCATACAATAGGAAATATCCAAGGCAATCAAAGTGAAGGCCACAGGAGAGGTAAAGTTGGGTGAACTTGCAAATTTTGCAAGTAATAGCACAAATCACACTAATGTTCATGGTGCAGAAAATGAATGCATAGCGTTGATTGATTCAGGTGCATCATCGCACATGGTTACAAACCTAGATTTCTTCCATAGGCATGAAATAAACAACATATATGAGCCTGTTACACTCTCTGATGGCACAAAATAGCAAGTGAAACACATATGCCACACTACTATTTGTGACAAAATTACTTTTGATGAAATTCTGCACATACTAAATTTTTTCAAGAACCTACTCTGTCAATAAACTCACAACACAAAATGATATTTCTGTAATCTTTATATCTAATAATCTATTTTTGCAGGACCTATAAACTAATAGTGTTATGGCAGTTATCAAGCTAGAAGTGGACTGTATGAGCTAAGCCCAGACAGCTATTACCCTCAGGGACTTTGAAAGGTCCTCCTCTAGACTTCTCCAGAACAGAGAATGTTGCCTTTATTGCTTCTATTTCCTTTAATGTTTGGCATAGTAGATTAGGACATGTTTCCAAAGAGAAAATACAACATATCAATGAAATCAAAATTTTCAATCACAACTTATCCGATTGTCAAGTATATCCTATGACAAAACAACACAGAAAACCCTTCCTTAAACACAAAATACAAACCAATAGGCCCTTTGAAATCCTACACATGGATCTATAGGGACCTTACAAAGTTCCTACTCTAGATGGATCACAATTTTTCCTAACCATTATGGACGAATTTTCTAGAGCTACCTGGACATTTTTGCTCAAACATAAAGATAGGACACAACCCACCATAACTCAGTTTATCAATACCATCGAGAAACAATATGACACAAAAGTCTTAAAGATACAAATAGACAATGGGAGAGAATTCATAAACCATAAATGCAGAAAATGTTTTGCATAGATGGGAGTAGTACACCAAAAGAGTTGTCCATACACTCCACAACAAAATGATGTAGTGGAGATAAAGCACAAACACTTAGTACAAATAACAAGGGCTTTTCTATTTATAGCAAACTTACCTAAACATTATTGGGGAGAAGCCCTCCTTACTGCTACTTACCTCCTAAATAGGATCTTAACCAAAATCTTACGGTGGAAAACACCATATGAGAGACTACATGAAAGGAAGCCAACCTATGAATACTTGAAAGTTTTCGAGTGTCTATGTTTTGCCGTAGATAAAACACCTAACAAGACAAAGCTGGATCTTAGATCTTGAAATGTGTATTCCTTTGAGATAGTCATGGACCTTGGCACAAACATTGTCTTTAGTTCAAGAGATGTAACCTTCCATGAAAACACCTTTCTTTTTGCCAATACACAGACCAACCTTGAATAAAGACCACTACCATTGTTGCCTTACAACACAACAGACAATGATACAGAGACTTTAAATGATATGTCAGGGACATCAAGCATACAATATACCGAAGACACACCAAAAACCACAGAAACGCTACCACAACCTAAAGACATTGCAAAACAAGACATTACCATAAACAACTATATGAGAAAGAGCCAAAGAACATACACCATACTAAAATACCTCGATGACTATGTCAACCAAGCCTCTGTTCATCATTCCACTTCTATATTTGATCTTCTAATATCTCTTTTAAACTCTTTGGTCCTACAAGAACAAAAGAAGACCAAGATTCTAATTTCCATATTGCACATACACAAAGCTACAAGGAGTTTATAGGCAATGTGAACACTACTTTTAAACCTTTGTCTTATGAGACAACAAGCAAGTCAAAAGAATGGGCAAACTCTATGGATGCACAATTAGCAGCCCTAGAAGAAAATCAGACCTGGGTTTTGACAAAGCTACCTAAAAAGAAGCGAGATATAGCATCAAAGTGGGTATATAGAGTGAAATACAGTCCAGATGGCACTGTAGACAAACTAAAATCAAGCTTGGTGGCTAGGGACTTCAACCAAAGGGAAGGAGTAGACCATTCAGAAGTATTTTTCTCCTGTAGCCAGGATTGTGACAATCAGGACATTCCTAACTATCGCTATAATCAGAAAATGACCTATTCTACAGTGTGACATAATTGCTGCCTATCTACATGGCCACCTAGAAGAAGAAGTCTACATGTTACCTCTACAAGGTTACAAGAAAGCCAAGGTAGGAGAGGTTTGCAAATTGATATGGTCCATTTATGGACTTAAATAGGCGGGCAAACAATGGCACAAGGAATTGACCACAAAACTAAAGGGATTGGGTTTTGATAAAGCAGAATCAGACCATTGCTTATACACTAAGGGCCAAGGCAACAACTTTATTGCTATTGTTATCTACGTGGATGACATTTTAATCATTGGAGCAAAGGAAAAACATCTAAACACTATCAAACGTGCCCTACACAAATAATTCACAGTCAAAGACCTAGGGTATGCTAAGTTCTTCCTAAGAGTTGAAATAGCAAGTTCAGAAGAAGGGACAATACTCAATCAAAGCAAATGTGTAAGAGACATTTTACAAGAAACAAACTTACTGGACTGTAAACCATGCATAACATCTATAGTTCTAGGAAGTAAACTTACCATCGACGAAGGTGAGCCACTCAAAGACTCGGAGATCTACAGGAGAATCGTGGGTAGGCTACAATACTTGAACTTCACAGGACCAGACCTCACCTATATAACACAACAATTAAGTCAGTTCATGAAAAAATCGAGGGAAACTCACTAGAAATTTGTAAAACATATTCTCAAGTATCTAAAAGGAACACATAACCAAAATCTAATCTATGCATCAAATTCAAACCTACAACTTACTGCTTACTCCGACTCAAACTAGGCAAGTTGCGTGTTTTACAGACAGTTCGTGACTGGATTTTGCGTATTTCTTGGAAAGTCACCCATATCATGGAAGACAAAAAAACAAACAACAGTCAGTAGATCGTAAGCTGAGGTCGAATACAGAAGCTTAACTTCAACTACATGCGAGTTAAAGTGGATCGTCCAACTATTAAGTGCTTTTTAAGTGGAAAATATAAAAGCCATACCTTTATTCTGCAACAACCAGGCGGCGATTCATATATCGAAGAACCTCGTCTTCCACGAGAGAACCAAACATCTGGAGATCGATCTCCATTTAGTACGCGACGCGGCAAACATAGAGTTCTTAGATCTCAAGCACATCCAAAGCCAACATCAGTTAGCTCACTTATTCACAAAGCCTCTCACCGAACATGTATTCGAAGACCTAATCCTCAAGTTCGGACCCATTTGTCTCTTCGGAACTTCGACTTGAAGGGGGTGTTAAGTCACTTAGGTGATCCATAAGCCACGAGTGACCCATAAAATCCATTACTCACTCACATGACATATTAACCACACTACATAAACTACGCAAATGTTTTCAGTTTTATTTATTCCCTTCTGTATGAAACATTTGTAGCTTTTTCTAGTAATAGAATTGCATTAGTTGTCAATTCTGAGATTCTACAACACAATAGCCAATAGCATGTTTTTATTTCTAGTATAAAATCCCCCTTGTAAAGATTATGACTATGATGAAATAAAAGAATTTCTTCATCAACAAAATATTTCTTTTCAGAAACAAACCCAACTTAAGAGTAGGAGAGAGATTCAAACAATACCTAGAGCCTTAATAGAGATTCAAGAAAGAAAGTATAGAAGAAAATAGATAATGGAATTGAAAACATGACCTAGTAGAAAAGAAGAGAGAAATATGCAATTATATTGACAAAAAAATTGAAGAAGAAAGAAAGGAAGAAAATTACCAGTGCTACTTCTTGGTTTCGGGTGTTTCGTAGGGATTAGTTTGTGGAGAGATAGGAGGAGTACATTCATTCACAGCAGGAAGAGAATAGAGAGTAGAGAATGATTTGGAGGAGTGTCATTCGCGACAGAACGCGCGCCAAAATTAGAGAGTAATGACTCCCATTCCTCTTGATTATGAGAGAAATGGAGTATTACTAAAAAAAAATAAGGAATAAAAATATTATATGTTCAATGATAGTATCTTACCAAACATTATTTTTCATTCCATACCTATACCTCTTTTCCCATACCCACTAAACAAGTACACCCTTAGCTGTTCAATGTTCCGATTGTCTTCAAGACTGATTAACAATAGTTACAAATTCCTTATCTCATCTACCAACTTCTTTATCTGATCCTGTGCCCTCTCCATTTGAAATTGGTTCCTAATTCCCTATCTTCCAAGCATTGATCAGTTACTAACAATCTCGAGCCACCAACTAAAGATAAAAAATTTACAGAAGTAGCACATGTAAGCATTACTTCAAAAAGAATACTTCAAATGGTTATACCACCATTCCGATAGTGGCAACTATTTTTGTCGTTAATTCGGGCATTTGCTAGTCACACATCACAAGTAAATATTCAATGTTGAATTCACAACTTCAACTAGGGCATTCCTTTATCAGCTTTCTACCTACTCTGAATCTCTGCCAATAGAGATGATCATAGTAAAAGCTCTTCACTCGCTACTCTTGACAAGGCATTTGTTATATTATTTTACTTGGTCTTAAAGTCAATAATGTCTTAAGTTAATAGCTTTTGCCCTTTATCTCAACAAAATATGATGATCATAAGTTCTTGACAGTAATGATCCCTTTGATTCTTCTAAGACTTCTTCATATTACTTTAACACTCCATTAAGATTCTCCATTGAAATCTAATTGGAAGCTCCAATGTTGTTAAATCCATCTCCATGAATTGATACATACATTGCGGAGAGACCGACCTTTGTATATGATCATTCTGTTGTAGCAAATAAAAGTGACAAGCTACATTTAAACATGTCAACAAATTGGTTACTTATTTGTAAGATGCTATGGTCACTCCTTCCTTTCAATTACGGTACCTCAAATATGTTTTAAGACCTATCGAGAACGTCCATTTGGCTTTTTATTTGGAAAACAAGGAGAATTGTAACGTTACCCCTTTTGAAAAGTTAGGGAAAGCTAAAATAAGAACTAGCTTTAAGGTTTAGAATTATCTTTAGTTTTATCAAACCAATCAAAAGCTGTCTTCATGAGCAATTTAGTTAAAGGTTTGCATAATATACTCAATTTCTTTATAAATCTCCTATAATATTCTACTAAACCTTAAAATTCCCTCAATTATTTCACATTTTTAAGAGTTGTCCATCTAGAAAATGAGTTCACTTTTTTGGTTCAATAGCTATCACTGAGATGGCTATAATACGCCTTTAGTAGTTAACTTGTGAAAATCCAAAATTGTTGGTTCTAGTTCCGAATGCTCAAAGTAACTTAAGATGTTCAAGATGGTTCTCGAATGTGTGACTGTAATAAAGATATCATCAAAGAATGATAAGACAAATCTAGTTAAATATGCTCTGAACAATTCAATCGTTAGGCAATGGAAGGCAAAAGGACATTAGTGAGCTCAAAGGGCATCATGAAGAACTCATAATATTGCTTATGAGTTCTAAACATCTTCTTGCAATTGTCTGGAACATGCATTCTAATTTGATAGTATTCTGACCTTAGATCTAGTTATAGAACAAGGTAGCTTCAGGCAATTTAACTAAGAGCTCCTTGATAATGAGCATGAGAAATTTGGCCTTAATTGTTTTATTGTTCAAATCCATATAGTCAACTCAAAATTACCAGGAATTGTCCTTCTTAATTAACACCACAGGAGAAGAAAAAGGGTTATAACTATGATGAATGAATGACTATGTTTCAATAGATCTTGAAAAAGTTCTTCGATGTTATTCTTTTAAAGGATCCCATACATATATATGTATATGTGGTCTGAGATTAGTGGATTATACTCCTTCAATTGAATCTTGTGAATATAAGATCTACAAGATGGTAATCCTTTTAGTTTTACAAATAAAGAATTGAACTTTACTAAAAGACCAGGCTCAGGCAGGACATCTTCTCTAGATCCATTCTAATGAAGAATAAAATAGGATCCATTCTTAGCCCTTATAAAGAACAAAATGAGACAAAATAAGGCCCACTTATGACCTTCATAAAGAATAAAATGACGTAAAATAAGGTGCCCACTTTTGTCCTTTATAAAGAACAAAATGAGACAAAATAGGACCTACTCTTAATGTAAGGACCCCTTTTTTACTTTATCCAGGACAACCCTATAAAAGGAAATTCAAGGAAAAAATGAGACAAAATAGGACCTATTCTTAACGTAAAGATCCCTTTTTTACTTTATCCAGGACAACCTTATAAAAGGCAATTCAAGGATAAAATGAGACAAAATAAGACCTACTCTTAGTGTAAAGACCCCCTTTTTTACTTTATCCAAGACAACCCTATAAAAGGCAATTCAATTCATGTTATTGCTCCTTCTCTCAATAATGTTGATGGTAAATTCCTTAAATTGGTAATCTATCAGGTAGATAGCCTCAGCATAAAAAGTTGAGTATTAAGTTTAGATCTAATCAACAACTTTACAAACTTCTTAAAAGTAACAAATTTTGCCTACCACTCGAATTGGCCAATATATTTTGCTTATCAAAATTATTGAAGGTGGCTAGCCATTGGACTAGGTCACAACCTCCTAAAGGAAGTATTAAGGCATTAGTTTCCTTACGATTGCTATTCCAGTTCCTTGTATAAGATAATTGAATAATCACCTTAAGCTCATTTCTCCAAACATTCATAAATATCTTTTTTTTTAATTAAGGTTGCATCCACAAAGTTGTGAGTGCTTCCATTATCAATGAGAACATTGATCAAATCTTTCTATAAGTTTATAAAATCAATTGAGTATCAATCATACACTACTATATTTAATAATTCTATTGAAATAATAAAACAAGATTTAGTAAGAAATAATCACCTTCTAAATTAACAAAAATAAGATAATTAAAATTTGTAATAAAACAAATACTAGAGTTTCATGGTTCACTTATATGAAATTTGGATTATCATATAATGTATATATGTCATCTCTCAAGAACCTTCATCGAACTCATCATTAAGTGTGATTAATATATTTTGTTATCACCTTAATTTAAGAAATCTCTTTCTCCAAACCTAAAATGTTTATTGCAAAAATTATACTTTACCTCTTACTCTTTCATAAAATCCCATAAGATTAAATTTATGATGGGAAGTTACAAATTCAACAATTAAGATAAAAAACAATAAATTCAAATAATTGATAACAATTCATATATTAATAATGGAAGATCTATCATAAATCTTAAATAGGAATTTAGCTAATGAACATCATGAAAACAAAAAAATCTTAACATAAAAGAAAAAAAGAATAAGATAGAATAATTATGTCTAAGTTAAAGTTGATCTTTTTCTAATCCTATTACTACAACTTATGGTGATTGTCTCACGCTTCTAAGTTTAACCCTAATAAGAATATTTATAGGTAGAGTTTACATCACAGAATTTGAAGGTGATTGAATTTTTAATTTCGCATATCTTTAACTTCTATATATGAGAATCAACACCGGACCAACTTCCATATCAACGTTGGGTTTATTCCAAAACTTTGAACATGAAAATTTTGATGAGGTTGATGTTAGTTACAACATCACCTTGCGCCAATTCGCCTCTATTTCTTCAATTTGTCTATCCAATGCTGCATTAGCGCTTGTTTCATTAGTAATATCGCAGCTAGTTAGATTTTGATTCTCAACTTCCACCAACCAAGTTGTTCCAATCTCATGTCCACCAGTTAAGTATTGTTTTTAGATTCTCCCTTTTGACTCAATCTCGCCTAAAAGCTATCCTTCTTTATTAGAGAGCTCAAATAAGGTGTATAAACACAATATGAGTGATATTAACTACCAAATCATCCGGAATTCAACAAAGTACAAGTTAAATGTTGTTAGGCGAGAACTAACCCCAAAAGCTAGCTTAAAGAGTGGGAGAGCTCACAAGTCTATAATATCTACATTAGCCTCTCTTATTACCGATGTGGGACAATTAGATAGTAACATTGAAAGGCACCGGTGAGCTGACTGTACACTACACGCACCCACGTGCTAGCTATGCGCTAGACCTTTTCTAGTCCTGGGCGAACACTACAATACTGACGTCACCACCCATGTGCATGACATAAGGAGTTGAAGGAGTAGTGTTAGCTCTGATACTAATTGTTACAGGTCTTATGGAAGAATCATCTCCCAAAGTTAGCTTAAAGAGTGGGAGAGCTAAGCCTATAAATCTCACATCAGCCTCTCTGATTACCTATGTGGGACAATTAGACTGTAACAAATGTTTTTAAAATCATGCTAAAAATATAAATTAATTAGCTAACTACCAAATAATATAAGTTTATATATTCCCACCATTCTTATTTGCTTAAAATTCCCTAGGGATGCTCTTGACGTTATTGTTCCTTAATAGCTTCTTACAACTTATGTTCAGTTTCTGCCATCTACTCAATGTTATAAATGTTGTACTGGACTCGGTATCAGATTGAATTCTGGTACCGGTCAGTACTGGATACCGTTTCATTTAATTTTTTAAATTTATGAAATAGTTCTTGAAATTTTTAAAATTTGCAAAATAGTTCTTTGGTATATTGTACAGTTGTACTGTATACTTTACTAGTTTACTGTTTACATCTACCATGTTTTCAAAAATCATAATAATAAATAATAATGACAATTAATATGAAATAACAATAATTTTTAAATATTTCAC
>JANIJH010000225.1:68773270-68796631 GCA_024520975.1 Erythroxylum areolatum | reverse complement strand
CACATGAATAATTCACCACAAAATCCTCATCTAATGTCAATTTACACTTCAAAATTTCAAGAAAAGTTCGGGGTCCAACATAAGTGTGATTTATAAGTCTTAAAAAGTGTTAGAGAATTTGGGAATTTTTTATGATGACGAGACATAACCTCGTTTACAATATGGTTTTAATTATTATTATTATTATTTTATTTTTATCTTAGATTCAATTTCAGTTTGAATTATTAAATTTATTGTTAATTGATTATACATTAATGACATTGTTGTATCATTTTTAATTTAATAAAACATTTATTTTATATTATATTATACTTGTTCTAATAATTTTTACTTCTTATTTGGTATGTATCAGTCTTACGACTATTTAATATCGATTTAACCTTTAAACTTTAAATCTTTGGTCATATTGGTTTTATGGTTAGTCCCATTTTAAAATATTTATATTAACTGCTACTACGAATTATGTAATATAATTTATTTTTAAAATTAATTGATATTTTGAATTTCAAAATAACTTTACAAATAAAATAAAATACAATATTTATTAATATAATTATAATTCTATAATTAAAATAATAAAATATAATATTAAAAATTAAAATAAGTATACTCTATTATAAATTTGTTATATTTTATTAAAATAGAAACAAAATAAGTATAAATATAAAATTTTATTTCAAACTATTATTAATTTTTAGAATTACTGTAATTTTTGAAATTAAATATTTATTTAAATATTTTAAAATTTAAACTATATTGAATAAATAATTATTCAATTTGATCATAATTTAAATAAGAGGTAATATACTACAATAAAAAATAAAATTGAAGATGTTTGTTTTTGTTTTTTTCCCTTCATCTTTTGTTGTGGTTGCCCAAAAGAAGGAAATCAAGTATTAAATCATGTTTGTTTAGATATTGTTTGTTTTTTTGTTTTCAAAAATTTAAAAAACACAACAATATCAGGAAACAAAAACTATCCCTATAACATACGTTCTTCTGATCACTTTCTTCACTGATGGTAATGACCACTCTTTAACTTGAAAGTAGTTGATTTCTTTTTCATCAATTGAACTCCAACATGAAGGCTATTGACTGCTTTCCGAAAAGAAGCTAAATTTCTGCAAAGAAGTATTAAATATCATGTGATAAGACACTATTTTTAACTATTACACAAGTTTAACATTCTCATAAAAGGTTTTGTGGGGTGATTTATCTCCAGGGTTTTAGATCTTTGAATCTATGAACTATGCTTTCTTTATTAGGTTCTAATCTTGACAAACCTCTGTTGGACAAATAGGAATTTTCATATTGTTTAATTTGTATTAATGTGCAAAGTAAAATTGCTGATCTTTTTAGGCTTATAATGTAAAGCTCAATCATTAATATAACTTACCCACACCCCAGCCCAACTCACAATCTTTAAACATGTATAAAAGAACCAAAATCTAGAAATTAGATGATAACATACAAAAATCACTTTTTTTTCATCTTTTTCTCAAATTTTCTAGTTAGTAAGTGTCTAGATCACTACTCTTTCTCTTGCATGTAACACTTTCTTCATAGATTTCCCTTAATGTGTTTGTTTTGTAGAAAAATTGGAGGGAGTTGTGGTGGTTAACAACATCAAAAGTCCTCAAATTTAGGTAAAATTCTAGCAACATTTTTATGTCCTTTTGTGTGATTTTAATCATCCTACACAAGGTTATAGTAGGTTTGCATGTTGTAGCTTATTGGGACAATAATTGAAGTTTCATGAAGGGATAAAAAAGGAGAAAATGTGGCTGAAAAATAATGAAAGAAGAAAAGAGAGAAGAAGAGGGGAGGGAGAAGATGATGACTTTGTTTTGAAAATTTTTGTTGTATGTAGGGGCAGAGTGTGAAGTGTAGAAAGTTAAGGATAAATCTGGAATTTAAGTTGCATATAAGGGCAGAATGGAAAGTACAGAAAGTTGAGGGTGAATTTGGAATTTAAGTTGCATGTAAGGGCAAAATGGGAAGTGCAAAAAGTTAAGGATAAATCTGAAATTTTGTTGTAAAAAGGGCATTTTTGGTATTAATTGAAATAGAGAAGGGTAAAATGGACTTTTAATTAGTTATGGATATTTTAGTAATTATAGGGGTTAAGTTAGTAAGGATATTACTTTTATAATTAAGAATAAATTGGAAGAGAGAATAATGTTGGATTATTAGTGTATTCGGGTAAGGAATTTTTAGTAAATTAGTCTAATAAAATTTTGTAAATTCTAGGTCCGAAAGTTCGATTAAGGAGAAATGGAGATTAGCAATTAGTTGAGTCCAAAATTGAGGTAAAGATAACCTTGGACTTTATTTTTAAAATTAAATATCATTTTGTTATTAACAAATTTTATTTTGAATTAGTCATTAATTTAATTAATGATTAATAATTACACATATAAATTATATTTACTTTATTTATCAAATATTAACTTAATATAAGGTGTTTCATTGTTATATTTTGTTATGTTTTCTGAAGTTTATTGCTTGTTAAATTGATAGGACATGTGTTAATTAAGTAAAGACTAATGGAGAATAAATTGTGAATAATTGGTGAAAATTTAGAATTATTAGCTTGCCTAAGATAGGCTACATTCGATAGTCTTAGATGGATAGGATGAGTTGATATGGGTGAGTGGTAGCTAGGTATCTGTCCGTGGAGTAGATACTGAGGCATCCTCAGTCATAGGGATGTCCTGTGTCGATAACTAGGTACTGGAATGGTACCAAGATATCCTGAGTCCCGAGGATATCCTGTGTCAATGGCTAAGTACTAGAGTAGTACTGGGATGGAGATTGAGAAATTGAGATACCCTGTGCTGATATTTATACATTTAATTACTTTTTCACTGATGAGAGATTATGACGAGATAAGCCAACAGACCATTAGATGTATGCCGACTAGGTTAAATTGGGCCCAGGCAATTCAGTTAAATATTGTAATAAAACTTAAATGACATTTAAAATTAATATTTGTAATAATCATAATTTGACAAAATTTTTGAGATGTTTGTTAACTGTTTGGATTAGATTGAGTGTTATTGTGTATGTACATGTTATATGTATGATTTAATCGATTGACTAAGTTTTATAATTATTTATGGAATTACTTGAGTTTAAGGGTATGGTCGATTATCCTTACTAAATAGGCAGCTCACCCTTTTCCATTTTATTTTTTTAGGAGATCGAGTGATTACTGATAACTCTAGAGTACAGGACAGACCAGGTGGAGTTTAGATGGGGCCAACTGATTACTTGTGTAAAGCTTTTAGAATATATATATTTTTTAATATGGCAACTCTGGTAGTTGTGTTATGTAGAATACTTTTATATCTGACAAACAATCCTCTCTTTTGGAACTAATGAGGAATTTGATAATTACTGATATATTTTGGGAACTATTTGGTTAATTATGGTTTAAGAATTTTGGGAGCATCACATTGGGTAGTATCAGAGCGGGTTTACGCTTCTAATGACGTATTGAGTATTAGAAAAAGAAAACTAATAATGTGTTCTTATCTCTTTTAGGATGGCTTTAGGAAAGGATAATGCTAGCCCTGAGTCACACGGAGAATCGGAGAGTTTGATCTATGCTCCGAATATGTCGGATCAGGGGGATGCCCAAGCAAATAGGGTAGGAAGAGAGGTGCCAATGCCACCACAGATGCCGCAGTTCTTTCAAATGATGTAATAGGCTATTATTGCGGCTCTAGCCCGAGGTGATTATGGGGTGGATCGAAACTATGAGCGGATCCGCAAGATGAGTGCAGTAGAGTTTCGAGGTACTACAAATCCTGAGGAGGTTGAGGCATGGTGGGAGCAAACAGAGACAATTTTAGATCGTCTGGAGTGTACATCAGAAAGAAGGTTGCAGTACATTGTTTCATTATTCTAGGGCAATGCATTGACTGGGTAGAAGTCGGTGAAGAGATCGTATCAGAGCTGAGAGATGACTTGGCAGGAGTTCAGAGACAAATACACTATGAGAATATATCGGGATCGAAAGAAGATGGAGTTCACGAGTTTGGTTCAAATAGAGGAGATGCTAGTGACTGATTATGAGGCTTGCTTTGCAACCTTGTCTAAGTATGCATTGGAGGCTGTGGCAAATCCTGAAGACAGAGGTTATAGATTTGAGCAGTGTTTGAGGATAGATATGTTGGGGTTATGTAAATATAGTGCCCTGAAAAGCAAGTGTATTTACATATAACTTAATCTTCTTCCAGTTATTTTTGTAATGAAAATATTTATTATTAATAAAAAAAGAGTTTGATTTTATTTGTATGAGTATTATATCACTAGTCATAAGGTACCAAGATTCTTTTGTAAGAAATATACTTATACATGGAGATGTATGGGAAACATGTATATTATTAAAATCTACATTAGTTGATTCACAGTTGAATAATCAAGTTGATCGCTTGATTATGGTTTAGACTGTAGTATTGCGATTTATCGCAGTGTAAGTAAATGAGTTTACTTTAAGGGGAATGATGAATTTCATATCATGATAGTAGTTGACTATCGATAATGGCACTATTAAATAAATCTGGAATCACGTATGTTTTTAAAGAATAAAGTAGGTCATTTCTTTAATCTTAAAACATACACTTTATCATTCTTTTATTACAAACCACAATCTTGATGAGTGGTAAACTCATGTATGTTTCATTATAATTGATATAATCGGAATGGATCTTTACAGAGTATCAATCTAGTGTTTGTATGTTGAAATTATTAATTGAAACATGTATCAGGAAACATTCACTCAAATAAAAAATTTGTAATGATATCATCACTTTTAGATGTTTTACGGAGATTGGTGATTAAACTAGTGTCAGTAGTTTGATGGATTAGCTACCCATCAAGTCTCATCTTGTATGTTAATCACCATATAGAGTGAAGCGGGAGATCTAGAAGGAAAAACTAAATAAGGGCAAAAAGGTACTTTTACCCTTTATTGTGCGAATGACTATAATATGGTTCATAATAGAGTTTGTTGGACCTATTTTGAAACATGTGTTATCATAATATTTAGTAATTCAATAGTTCAGCTAATTTTCTTTAGTGGAATGACATTTGATTAATAAGTTGGAATTAATTCTAATGAGATTAAATTAATTCCGAGCTTATTAGAGCTTGAATTATATAAGTCCAATTAGATTTCCCACTTGGCTTCTAGGAAAGGTTATCAACCAAAGTAAGAAAAATAAATAGAGGTCACCGGAAAGAAAATAAAAGAAAGGACCGAATTAGATTCGGAATAATAAGACCATAACAATTTAATTAAGAGTTAATTAAATTGGCTTAAGCCTATGATTAAATGCTAAGCTTATACTAATTAATTGTTAATTAGAAGCCCAAAATGAACATTTAATATTGGGTTGGATTTTGGTTTGATTTGATTAATTAGATTAATTAAATTGAAACAATATTTAGAAAGACAAAAGGAGGGCAAAACCAAAATCTATATTGATGTAGATTTCGGTTTTATATAGCTAAATGGACAGTTGCACATTTAGCATTGAATTGCTGAATATAAGGTAGGTTTTTATCATGCTTCATCATCATTAAATAGTTTAATGGTGTCCTCATTAAATGGTTTAATAGTTTTATCATTAGATGGTTTAATGGTTGTCATTTAATGTTGGCATGTAGAAAAGATGTAACCTTTTAGCATTCATTTGACTAAAGAAGGAAGTAGTGCATTGGTTGCTCTCTCTCTCTTCTTTCATCATATAACCGAAAATGAGAGTGTCTCATTTTGGTTTTTTGTCTTTTCGTGTAGCCATATTAAACAAATGAGAATGTCTCATTTATTGACTCTCTCTTTCTTTCTTTTTTTATTAAAAGAACGAATTGGTGCATTGGTTGCTGCTCTCTCCTCCTTACTTTCATGAGCTAGCCAAAATTAGGAATGAGAGTGTCTCATTTTGGTCCTTTCAACTAGTTGATCATAAAAGGAAAACCTCTACAATATTTCTTCTCCTTTTCTACTAAAGGATGTTACCAAGTTGTTCAAAGAGAACAAGTAGTAGATCGGATTGGTTGAGGGTACAATAGTGAGGAGAGGATACAATAGCAAGGAGTCAAAGCTGTAGCAAAGGAGTTGGTAAAATTTTGATCATGTTCTTATGTTATTTATTTTCCTAATATCGTATCATGTATGAATTAAAACATGTTGATTTGGTTATCATGCTTTCGCTGCGTTTTGGTTTCAGAAAAAGTTTTTGAAATCTACCGTTTAACCAAATCTAGTATGATATTGTTTTTTCGATCCAACAAGATATTCGTTTGGGATTGGGAGTTACTACTTATGACCTCAAGAAGTTACTAAAGACTACACTTAGAGTGGAGGATGTAATAGAACAAGGTAGAAGGAGGAGAGAGTTAAAGAGGTGATCAGAGAGTCATCATGGAGAGGGGAGTCGGTTTGTTAAGAGAGGAGTTACTCATTCATGGTCTATTGATGCTGGGGGATCTAGGAGAGTCGATGCCACATCTAGCAGGTGTGGTAGTTTCTATCAATCTGGTGGAGGAACTAGTAGGGATTCAGGACAGTATAGCACTGTCAGTGCACCACTAATTGGATCCAACAGAGGGGTTACTCAGAGGTTCAGAGGATCTTTTGATAGAGGGGTTGGAGGATACCCGAGTTGTGCCACCTGTAGGAGATTTCATAGAGGACCATATTGGGGGCCTACTGGGATCAGTTAGGCATGTTATATTTGTGGAGAGTTGGGGCATTTATAGTAGAGTTGTTCGTCAATAGGGAGGAGTCCATAAGTGAGGGCAGAGGAGACAGTACAGGGTCAGTGTGGTGGTTCGAGTAGAGGTTCAGGTAAAACTAGTAGCAGAGGTGGAGGTAGAGGAGTTAGATGTAGATCAGCAGTGGGTATAGGTGCTGGTGGGACATTCTCAGCTCAGAACCAAACTCAGGCGAGGATATACCATATAACGAGGGAGTAGGCACCTGTAGCCAATGATGTTTTTTCTGGTATGATTTCATTATTTGATGTTAACACTTATGTGTTAGTAGACCTAGGACCTACTCACTCTTACATTTCTTTAGAGTTTGCCTCTAGAGTTTCAGGGGAGGTTAGTTCTTTAGAATATGACCTAAGGGTATCGTTACCAGTAAGAGATTATGTGGTAGTGAATAGTGTAAAGAGGACAATGCTAGTGAGGATTGGTGGAGTGGAACTACCAACTGATTTAATAGTAATGGATTTAAGGGATTTTGATGTGATTATTGGGATGGATTGGTTAACACAACATCGAGCTATAATAGCTTGTTATACGAAGAAGGTGATGATAGAGTCTTCGGGTAACTCTAAAGTGATAGTTGTGGGGGATCGTAAAGGGGTTCCAACATGTTTGATCTCGGCTATGACTGCTAGATGATTGACATTGGATGGATGTGAGGCATACCTGGCTCATATTATAAATACAAGGGAGGTGAGTCCTGGATTAGAGGATGTTCCTATGATAAGGGAATTTTTGGACGCATTCTTAGATGATTTACCAAGCTTACCGCCTCAATGAGAGATAGAATTCACCATTGAGAATATACCTGGAGTGGTATCGATTTCTATTGCACCTTACAGGATGGCTACTATTGAGTTAAATAAGTTGAAAAGGCAGTTAAAGGAGTTGCTGGAAAAGGGTTTTATTGGACTGAACATATCACCATCAGGAGCTCCAGTGTTGTCTATGAAGAAAAAGAATGACAATATGAGACTATACATGGATTACTGGTAGTTAAACAGGGTGACAGTGAAGAATGAGTATCTGTTGCCGAGAATAGATGATCTTTTGGATCATCTAAGAGTAGTCGTTATAGTTTCCAAGATTGAATTGAGATCGGGATACTGTGTAACCTTCCACTTCCACCAAGCCTATATCTGTACATTCCAAGGACATTCGAGCACATGCCTTAGGAAAACGACATGTTAGGACAATCACGTCAACTTATTATAAAATTGTTGTCTCAAGCAATAACACATCTCAAGCAGACTAGTAATCATTTACACATTTTCATCAGACCTAAGTCTGACATTCAACAATTATGTTGAGTATGCTTATTTTTGCCCGATTCACATACAATGAGCACTTCTAGTGTGATTCTTATACATCAAACGTCTCGGATTATCAAAGTCTATAATTAACACGTTCACATCAATAATAATTCAGTAATTGATATTTATTCAAAGATAGAGAATCTTAGTGAGAACATCTATGTTATTCACTGCAAATATAACTCAACCAAAAACACACATATAATTGAGTTTACATATCTAGGTTGACTCACAGTATACTCCAGATTTAGCCATTGCCTTCATGATATGGAAATATCTGAACGGAGATGTTCAATCTTATGTATCTATGTTTAAGCAATATACTCGTATTGTACCCACATTACTAATTTGATCAATCATATAAGCATTCAATTGTACACATATGTATATGTGTTATGTATAATGCATGCTCAATTTGACTATTCTGGGTATGTTTCCTTTATTCACATCTCATGATCACTCATACTTCAAAACTCATATATGTCTAATTTGAACTTAGGTTTACACCACAATTGTACAAAATTATTCTATGTTCATCACTCAATCATGCACTTAGGTTTATAGCTCAATATACTTGATTATTATAATATCATCAATCAATCATTCACTAATGTGATTCTTACATTTTATGATCACACAATATCCAAACTCTCATTCATTCTTACTTGATACACATTACTCATTTCCTTACAATCATATTAGCATTTCTAAGAACACTTTTATTCTTATGACACTCATAAATTTCCAGATTTTATACACTTCGTATCAACAATCCCTTCACTAAGTTATATCCTCAATTACAACCTATACATATCTAACATTTTATCAACTTATTCAACCTCAAACTAGGTTCATTTCAAGTACCATTCAAGTCTAAATGCATCATAGGAAAGTACCTTACCATTTGTTGTTTCAAACATCACATAAAAGAAGAATAACTCACGTTGATGGCCTTTCCAGTTTTTTCCCAAGACAGATATTTGGGTCAATTTTGCATAGCCATTTTGACATAGAAAATGAGGTATTTAGGCAATACATTCTTCTAAAACAAATTTCCTATATGTCTTAAGTTTCTAAATACATCAAGTTCATGCAGTTTGGTTCAGTATTCTACAAGTTATACCCAAACTACTACAGACTATTCTCACACCATGATAGCACACAATACTCAAGTTCAAGAAAAATTTTGAAACTCTTAGAGACAGAATTCAAATTTGATTCCTTCATGAAAAATATAGCCATATGTCTCTAGTTTAATATAAAATTAAAATAATCTCATTTGGATCTCTACAAATCAATATATGGCCAAAATACAAATGTTTGTTTAGTGAAAACACTCCATCTAACATATTCCAACACTTCATCATCATTTTCACCCTAGTTCATCTCTTTTACTTAGTCTATCATTTCTAACTTATGTCCTCATTATTTCCTCTATATCTATATCTATATATATATATATATATATATATATATATATATATATATACATTCGTCACCAACTTTCTGCACATGCTCAACTCTAATCTCACATTCATTTCACTTCTAACTATCACCTTAATTTTTTCCCATTTCAAGACACCACATTACTTCCTTTCTTTAGCTCTAAACTCTTTTTAGTTCATCTCCAAAACACCCAAAGAGATCCACATTAGTATACATTGAAAATAGAACATGAAGCATCCATTTATCTATCAAAATTTTTTGCACTTTTTCCTACACCATTTTTAATGATCTTTCTATTTCAAACTCATCTCTATATCAACTTATGAAATATTGATCATCATAAACACAAAAACTAGACATCAATGTGTTCATTTCTTTACCTACGTTCCAACATACATAAAACACCATTTTATGATCATTTAACCTCTAACTATCATCATACATGTTTCATTCAACAAATCATGAAGAAAAATATGATACTTACTTGTATAACTTCAAGATCTTCAAAATATCACTTAACCCTAGCTTTTCTTGAACCATACGATCATCATTATAGAAGGTGGAGTAGGTTAGATTCTTCTTTAAGAAGAAAACACATGATCTTGAAGAAATATGTGCAAAATGATGGCAAAGTTCATGATGGTGAGAGTTGAAGGTATCGTGGAAATGAAGAAGAAGAAATATAGAAGATGAAGATCGAAAATGAAGAGAGAAGAAGAAAGCATCAAATGAAAATGAAAGACAAAGGATGCTCTTTCAAATGAAAGGAAATATCGTGGGTGGGTGTGTGGCATAGCAAGTGACACTTGTCACTTGCCACATGTCACCACCTTATAGCTTCTAATGGGTCTTCTTTCTCAACCAGTCCATTTGTCTCAAATTTCTAATCCAATTATCTCCCAATTTTCTATGATATTCGTCATTCAATCCTAATGTCATTTATCAACAATTTCTACTGCAATTTGGCATTTAATTCTACCACCATTTATCAATTATCTTGCCATCAGACAATTTTTCCTAATCCAAAAATTACTCAAAATTTTAGAGTTTTCCCAAATTTCACCCAAAAATTCTAATTCATCAATAAAATATACCAAATCAATTTTCAAGCCAAGGTATTCGCTATCCACATCATAATCACTTTAATAAAAAAATTATTTATACCCAGAAAATGCCAAATTAGTACATAAACAATCATTACAATGTGTATGAAAATCTATTCACATGTGTGTGTATGCTACTGTTATGCATGAGTATGAAATGCATTTTTCTTATCTCTCATTGCCACTTCTCATTTACAAAAATCTAGGGTTATAACCCTTTGTATGAAAACGGGATGTTATATATTGGCAGTTGAGGATAATTGAGTCAAATATTTCCAAGATAGCTTTTCGTACTCGGTATGACCATTATGAATTCCTAGTGATGCCTTTCTGGTTAACTAATGCACTTTTTGCATTTGTAGCAATGATGAACAAGACTTTTTAAGAGTAGCTGGACCAGTTTATGAGTGTTCATTGATGATATAGTGGTGTATTCAAGGAGTAAAGATGAGCATGAGAAATATTTAAGGATTGTGTTACATATTCTGAAGGAGAGATAGTTGTATGTGAAGTTGAGTAAGTGTGAGCTTTGGATGGAGCGAGTAGTTTTCCTTGGACATGTGGTGTCTCGAGAGGAAGTGATGCCTGATCCTGCTAAGGTAAAGACAATTATGGAGTGGGAACTGCCTAGAAATATATCAGAGATAAAGTTTTCTAGGACTTGTTAGGTATTATCGGAGATTTGTATAGGGATTTTCGATAATAACTAGCTCGTTAACCAAACTATTGAAGAAAGGAGCTCAGTTTGAGTGGACCGATAGAAAGGAGCTCAGTTTGAGTGGACCGATCAGTGTTAGGAGAGTTTTGAGGAGCTTAAGTGGAGATTAACTTCTAGCTTAATTTTGGTGTTACCATCAGGTGGTGGAGGTTTTGAGGTAGATACTGATGCTTTGAGGATAGGTTTGGGGTGTGTACAAATGTAACATGAAAAGGTGATAGCTTACACCTCTTATCAGTTGAGATCGCATGAGTGGATTTATCCCACCTATGATCTAGAGTTAGCAGCGATTGTCCATGCTTTTAAGATTTGAAGACATTATTTGTATAAAGAGACATTCCGAATCCTTACAAATAACAAGAGCCTTAAGTATATTTTAACTCAGAGGGAGTAAATCTTAAGCAAGAGAAGATGGATAGAGCTATTGAAGGATTATACTTGTACTATTGATTATCATCCGGGAGAAGGCTAATGTAATGGTAGACGATTTAAGTAGGAAAAGCTCTAGCGTAATGGTTAGTTTGAGTAGACACAATATGATGCCATTGGTGGAGTTGAGGGCAGTAGATGTGAAATTGGAGATTGATCATTTGAGTGGTTTAATGGCAACACTACAGGTGTAACCATATTTTGGAGATAATATTAGAGAGGCACAAGTTCGGGATTCCTATCTGATGCGGATGAGGGAGAGAGTGCAACATAATAGGAGGACTAACATTTCAGTAAGAGTAGGAGCATTGGTGATTGGGAGGTGAGTTTGTGTACCGCATGTAGATGGATTACGAGAGGATATTTTGAAGGAAGCTCACAATGTACCATATATGATGCATCTGGGTACTACAAAAATGTATTGGAACTAAAGACCTTATTACTGGTGGCCAATAATGAAGAAAGCTGTAGCAAAGTTTGTGTCAAGGTGTTTGATCTGTCAGCAGGTTAAGGCAGAGCATCAGACCCTAGTGGGAAAATTAAGACCCTTTGTCATTTCGTTGTAGAAGTATGAGAAAATTTCGATGGATTTCATGGAAGAGTTACCGAGGACTAAACGTAGATATGACTCAGTTTGGGTGATTATGGATAGGCTGACTAAATAAACTCATTTCTTACCTATACAATAGACAGACTCATTGGATAAGCTTGCCAAGTTCTATGTTGGTAAGATTATGAGATTACATGCGGTTTCAAAGTCTATTGTGTCAAATCAAGATCCACAATTTACTTCTCAATTTTGGAGAAGTTTACAGACAACTTTGAGGACTAGGTTAAATTTGAGTACTACATTTCACCATCAATCGGATGGATAATCGGAGTGTACGATTCAGACATTGGAGGATATGATGAGAGCTTGGGTATTGAGGGTGATTGAGAAATATATTTACCTTTGATGGACTTTGCGTATAAGAATAGTTATCACTCTAGCATTGATATGGCAACATTTGAGGCATTATATGGCAGGGGTAGAGATCCGATATGTTAGGATATGGAGGGAGTCAAATTATTAGAGGGGCCAGAGTTAGTTCAAGAGATGATGGAGAAAATAAAAGTGGTAAGGCAATGCTTGAAGGCAGCTCAGGATCGCCAAAAGAAATATGTTGATCGACATCGTCGGGAGATGGAGTACAATGTTAGAGATATGATAGTTCTTCGGGTATCACCTTAGAGGGGAATTATGAGGTTTGGTAAGAGAGGGAAGTTGAGTCTGAGATATCTTGGGCCATATGAAATTGTATAGTGTGTGGGGCTGTTAGCTTATAGATTAGCATTACCACCAGAGTTATCACATATTCATGATGTATTCCTTGTGTCAATGTTGAGACGGTACCGATCAGATCCTAGCTATGTCATATCGAGGCCTGAGATTGAAGTTACAAATGACTTGACTTATAAGGAGGAGCCTGTGGAGATATTAGATAGACAAATTAGAAAATTAAGAAGGAGGGAGATTTTGATGGTGTGAGTTTTGTGGAGTCATCATCGTTCTCTAAGAGAGGCGACTTGGGACGTAGAGGATGAAGTTTGACGTCAATATCCTCATTTGTTTAGATCCTTAAGTATGTAATTTAATTTCGAGTGTGAAATTCTTTTAAAAAGAGGAGATCTGTAAAGCTCAATCATTAATATAACTTATCCACAGCCCAACCCAACCCACGTCCTTTAAACATATATAAAAGAACCATAATCTGGAAATTAGATGATAACATATGAAAATCACTTTTTTTCTTCATCTTTCTCTCAAATTTTCTAACTGGTAAGTGTCTATATCACCACTCTTTCTCTTGCATGTAACACTTCCTTCATAGGTTTCTCTCAATGTGTTTGTTTTGTAGAAAAATTGGAAAGAATTATAGTGGTTAACAACATCAAAAGTCCTCACATTTAGGTAAAATTCTTTTGTGTGATTTTGATCATCCTACACAAGGTTGTAGTAGGTTTGCATGTTGTAGCTTATTAGGACAATAATTGAAGTTTCATGAAGGGATAAAAAAGGAGAAAATGTGGCTATAAAATAATGAAAGAAGAAGAGAGAGAAGAAGAGGGGAGGGAGAAGTTGATGACTTTGTTTTGAAAATTTAAGTTGTATGTAGGGGCAAAATGGGAAGTGCAGAAAGTTAAAGATGAATTTGGAATTTAAGTTGGATGTAAGGGTAAAATGGGAAGTGTAAAAAGTTAAGGATAAATATGGAATTTTATTGTAAGAAGGGTATTTTTGGTATTAATTGAAATGGAGGAGGGTAAAATGGACTTTTAATTAGTTATGAGTATTTTAGTAATTATAGGGGTTAGATTAGTAAGGATATTACTTTTATAATTAAGAATAAATTGGAAGAGAGAATAATGTTGGATTATTAGTGTAATTGGGTAAGGAATATTTGGTAAATTAGTCAAATAAAATATTGTAAATTCTAAGTCTGAAAGTCCGATTGAGGACAAATTAAGATTATCAATTAGTTTAGTCCAATATCGAGGTAAGAATAATCTTAAACCTTACTTTTAAAATTAAGAATCGTTTTGTTATTAATAAATTTTATTTTGAATTAGTCATTAATTTAATTAATGATTAATAATAACATATATGAATTTTATTTACTTTATTTATCAAATAATTAACGTAGTATAAGGTGTTTCATTGTTATATTTTGTCACATTTTTTGAGGTGTATTACTTATTAAATTGACGAAAAATGTGTTAATTAGGTTAAGATTGGTGGATAATAAATTGTGAATAATTGGTGAAAATTTAGAATTAGTAGCTTGCCTAGGATAGGCTACATTCAATGGTTTTAGAGGAATATGATGAGTTGATATGAATGAGTAGTGGCTAGGTACCTTTCTGTGGAGCAGATATCGAGGCATCCTTTGTCTTGGAGATGTCTTGTGTCGATGACTAGATACCAAAGTGGTACCGGGATAAACTGTATCGATGGCTAGATACTGGAGTAGTATCGAGATCAAGAATGAGAAATCGAGATACCCTCTGCCGATATTTATAAATTTGATTATGTTTCTACCGATGAGAGATTATAATGAGATAAGCCGATAGACCATTGGATGTACGTCTACTAGGTTAAGTTGGGCTTAGGCAATTCAGTTAAATATTAGAATAAAACATAAATAACAGTTAAAATTAATATTTGTATTAATCATAATTTAGCAAAATTTTTGAGATATTTATTAATTGTTTGGATTAAATTGAGTGATGTTGTGTATATACGTATTATATGTATGAACGATTTAATCGGTTGACTAAGTTTTATAATTATTTATGGAATTATTTGATTTTAAGAGTATGTTGGTTATTCTTACTGAGTAAGCAATTCATCCCTTGTTATTTTTTTTAGAAGATCAAGTAATCACTGATAACTCTAAAGTATAGGACAGACCGGGTGGAGTTTAGATGGGGCCAACAAATTACTTGCGTAAAGCTTTCGAAATATATATATTTTTGAATGTGATAACTCCAGTAGTTGTGTTATGTAGAATACTTTTGTATATTACAAACAATCATTTTTTTTAGAACTAATGAAGAATTTAATAATTAATAATATGTTTTGAGAATTATTTGGTTAATTATGGTTTAAGAATTTTGGTAGCGTTAGATATAGAAAGAATCCAACCTTCGTTTTTAAGGAAGGGAACAAAAGAATTCCATGTTTGAAAGTTGCAGAATCAGATTATATTGGTGCAAAGGAAGAGCTTCCCATTACAAGACTTAATTAGTAGAAACCCTTTACTCCTCAAAGCTGAAATTCACGAATTGATTAATAGGAAGGAGCTTAAACAAGTTATTCTACAACTTATTTTCAATAGCCAAAAAGTGACACTTGCCAAGCTAACAAAGCATAACGTTGGTTGTGACTAATTTATCAATACAGACAATTAATTTCTTTTGTAAAATATTGCAATTTTTATTTTTAGAAAAATTTATAAATTTGCAATTGACATTAACATTGACATTGACATTGACATTGACATGATGAATTTGATTTGATTCAAGAAATCTATAAATCTCAACTAAATATATTTTTGTTTTTCGTTTTTCTATTTCAAATATCAATTAAATATATTTTTATTTTTAATAAAAATAAAAATAAGAATTATAATAGAAAAATGAAAATAAAATTAGACCCCCGATAATTTCGAAACAAAGCCTTTGGTTATTGAAATTACACAAAAACCCCTAATCTCCCTCGCTTCTATCTTCAGGTTTTCTTTTAAGGGTTTTAAATTTTTTTTAGCTTTTGGGTAATTAAAAATTACTAATTACAAAGGCAATTCGGACACCATTTTTATACCGTTTTGTTTCCTCCCGCTACTTCGCCTTTTCTTCCATCCTTAGGTCTCACAAAACCCTAGCAAAACCCACCGCCATTGAAGCCCATTTTTTAAACTCACTTATTTGACTGAATTCGGATCAAACTTGAAAATCCCTTCAAACCTAAACAACCCTCTATGGGCAAAGTGAAGGGCAAGCATCGTTTGGACAAGTACTACCGTCTTGCCAAAGAACACGGTTACCGTTCTCGTGCCTCATGGAAACTTGTACAACTCGACAACAAATTCAAGTTCCTTCACACCTCACGCGCTGTCCTCGACCTCTGCGCCGCTCCTGGCGGTTGGATGCAGGTGGCGGTTCAACGAGCTCCCGTCGGAAGCCTCGTTCTCGGCATAGATTTGGTGAAGATTGCGCCAATTCGCGGGGCGGTGTCTATTGAACAGGATATCACGAAGCCAGAGTGTAGAGCTAGGGTTAAAAAGATTATGGGAGAGAATGGTGTTAAGGCATTTGATTTGGTTTTGCACGATGGTTCTCCGAATATTGGTGGCGCGTGGGCTCAGGAGGCAATGGCTCAGAACGCGCTCGTGATTGATGCTGTGAAGTTGGCTACTCAATTCTTAGCGCCTAAAGGCAGTTTTATTACTAAAGTAAGGATTTTTACTTTCATTTGTTTAATTTGATAAATTTCTTTTGTTTGATTACCAAGAAATTGAAGGAAGGAAGAGGTTGTTACAAGCTGAGTTAGGCTATTCATTCATGATTGGATATGCAACAGGAGAGAAGTATGACTTTATTCGGTTTCATTTGGTTTTTTATGAGGTAGAACACCGGAGTTGGAAGCTTAAGAAGACTAGTTAATTTTAAGATTTAATTTATATTTACTTTGGAACTAATTACCTGATAGCCAGTTCATTGGTTTTCAGCTTATTTTCTACTTCTGTCCTGATAAACGAGAGACCTGAGATAATGTTCAACTATCCTTCTGTTGTTCCGGTTATTGCTTGATGAGGCCAAATTGTACGGATATTGATATTTGTGTTAAAATATCTTCAGAATTGAGCTTGTTCGTTGTTTGATAAACGAGATAAAGGAATAGCGAATCCATTCAATTGAACTATACGTTAGGATTTACTTACATTGTTCATTGTGTATTTTGTCTTATCAAAAGTGTTTTCTACATTTTGATGCACTCTTTAATTTTTTTTCCCTATTTTTTTTGCATCAGGTGTTCAGATCACAAGATTATAGTTCTGTTATCTACTGCCTCAATCAGGTAATTTCAATATCTTCTAATATTTTGACGGATGTCTTCTTATGTGAATGATATTGTTAAATTGTGAACTTGCAGTTATTTGAAAATGTTGAGGTGGATAAGCCTGCAGCTAGTCGCTCAGCTTCTGCAGAAATTTTTCTGGTGGGTTTAAAATACAAGGCTCCTGCAAAGATTGATCCACGTCTTCTTGACGTGAGACATTTATTTCAGGGATCTGTAGAACCTCAAAGGAAGGTAATGGCTCAATCAAAAGAAAGTTATTTTATTTTGTGCAGTTATTTTTCCTTCAAATATAACTTTTCTTGGTATCTTCTGTGTGATTTGTTTATGTAGGTTGTTGATGTTCTGAGGGGAACAAAGCAAAAGCGACATCGTGATGGGTAAGGCGTCTTATTTGGTTGTGAATTCCTTTATATGGTCCATGCTGCACCTTCTTCATTTCTGGTTGAACAGTTATGTGAAAAAAGTTAAATAATGCTTTATAATTGAAATGATTTAGATTTGTGTTCTATTGTGGTCTAACTGTAGATATGAGGATGGAGAGAGTGTTGTCAGGAAAGTTTCTTCAGCTGCTGACTTCATTTGGTCAGATGCTCCCCTTGAGATCCTTGGTTCTGTTACTTCCATTTCCTTTGAAGATCCCACTTCGTTGCCCATTAAGAATCATGATTTAACAACAGAAGAGGTAATCTCCTTTGACATTTTTCATTTGGTTCTTTGGATTATACCAAGATTTTCATTTAAGATGTAACAAATGGACTTTCTGTTGCCAGGTTAAAACTCTTTGTGATGATCTGCGTGTCTTAGGAAAATATGATTTCAAGCATCTGCTGAAGTAAGATACTTTGACCATTATTTTATGTTCACCCATCCTTCCTAATTCGGTAGTAAAACACTGTCCTTGTTTTTCCTGAATCATTATCAGTTCTTGTGTATCTTGTTATGCAATGTAGGTGGAGAATGCACATGAGAAAGGCCCTATCTCCTTCTCAACAAGCTACTTCTGCCACTTCCATGGACGGTGAAGATAAGAAAGTGGAGGATGAAGATGATAAATTACTCAATGAAATGGAGGAATTAACATATGCCATAGAGCGGAAGAGGAAGCGAGCCAAGAAGCTTCAAGCAAAAAGACGAGATAAGGTTTGTAACTTGATGTCCTTGTTTGAAATCTTCGTTTTCTGCATTAGTCGTTTTGTCTTCTGAAATTGTGAATTGCATATTGGTTCTTGTAAGTGAAAAGTTTGAAAAAGTTTCTAACATTGTTTCTGTCATATGATTGGAAAATTCTGTTTACCATGGTGGTATCGGAGAATTAAGACTCTTTTAAGTCAAGCAAATTTATTATTATTTCTGACCTGATCTGTGGTTTTTCAAGGATAAAGCACGGAAGGCTACTGGAATGCAAATAGATGCACTAGAAGATGGTTATATTGACACTGAGTTGTTTTCTCTTTCAGCTATCAAGGTCTGCTTTCACTTTTCCTTTAATAAATTTCTCTGTTTGTGTTTGGTCACTAGTTATTAAAGTCAACATTCCATCTTTCGCACACATCATATTTTGTTTTTTTTTTCTATAAACGTTTGAAGTTTGTGATTAATGGCTATTAGCTGAATTTACCAAGATTTATCTTGTCAAGTTCATATGTATTGGGATAGATACATATACTGTTGGACTATTAAGATCTATGATTGATATCATAGTGTGTGAGTATGGATACAAATGTGGATTAGATACCTATGTTACTTGAGGAAAAGGGAAACAAAGTGCTGATAATGAGTATCACTTTCTTATGCTTATCAGGATGAATTAAACTGTTTCAAAATGTTTTTTTTGGACTAATGGTCAGTTCCCCTTTTAACTTGAGATTGTTCTTATGCTTGAAGTAATGCAAAATCTTCAACTTTCTCCTATCAATTTCTTTCAGGGAAAGAAAAGTCTTGTTGCTGTTGATTCTGGTCAATATGATGAGAATGATGACGTCCAAGGTAGTGAAGATGAGGAAGACCAGAAGGAAACTGAAGAGCATTCATCTGATCTAGACTCTGATGAAGAGCGAAGAAGGTTTTGTTTAGTGTTTCAGCATTGCTGTTAGAAATATTTTGAGGAATTTAACTGCTTTCAGGATTTAATGTGCAAATTTATCCTTTTCATTAATGCATTCTTTGTTTTGTTAGATATGATCAACAAATGGAAGATATTCTGGAACAGCTTTGCGAACGTATTGTTGCTAAAAAGGAAGGAAGTACTAAACGGAAACGGGCAAAACAAGCCCATTTTGAGCAACTTCTAGAGGTAAAGGGCATCTATGATTTGGAGTTTACTCGCAAATTTTAAGAGAATTGGTATTTTTGAGGCTTCTTATACCTAATAGGCACTTGTAATTTCATGATTATCTATTTTCCTTTTGTCATTTTGTGGTGGTATCTCTTTTTGTGGCTGTTTTACTGTGGCAGTGTGGCCAGTTCACTGTGTTTAAGAGTTTTAAGCGCGATATACTTAATATTCTTTGTGGCTGAGCAGGGTGATGAGGACAACAATGCTATTCACTCTGATTATGATTCAGATAAAGAAGAGAGTGATCATGAGGCAAATCCTCTAATGGTACATCTTGATGATGGAGAAGCACCAACTCAAGAGGAGATAACCAACAAATGGTTCAGCCAGGATATCTTTGCCAAAGCTGTGGAAGAGGGGGAATTGGGGAATTATGATGATAGTGATGATGAAATGCTGGTAGACAGGCAGGATAATAAGCTTCTTGTTCCAAAAAAGGCAATGGCAAATGCTGCAGTCTCTGCTCTTACTCTATCGAAATCTCTACCCCAGGCTTCCAAGGTAGAAGATGATTTTGAGGTAGTTCCTGCTCCAGCTACCGATTCTAGTGATGATTCATCCTCAGATTCATCCGAGGATGATGCTGAAACAAAGGCCGAGGTATTGGCCTATGCAAAAAAGATGCTGAGGAAAAAGCAGAGGGAGCAGATACTTGATGATGCCTACAACAGGTATATGTTTGATGATGAGGGTTTGCCTGGCTGGTTTTTGGAGGAAGAGAGGAGGCACCGCCAACCAATAAAACCAGTCACAAAAGAGGAGATTGCTGCAATGAGAGCACAATTTAAAGAAATAAATGCTCGACCTGCTAAGAAAGTCGCAGAAGCCAAGGCCCGAAAGAAACGGGCAGCCGTGAAGAGGCTTGAGAAGGTTCGCAAGAAGGCAAACTCAATCTCGGACCAGGCAGACATCTCTGATCGGTCCAAGAGGAAGTTGATTGAACAACTTTACAAAAAAGCTGCGCCAAAGAAGCCTAAGAAGGAATTTGTAGTTGCAAAGAAAGGAGTTTCAGTGAAGGCTGGGAAAGGTAAGGTCTTAGTTGATAGAAGGATGAAAAAGGACAGTCGGGTGCACGGCATGGGTAAGGGAGGAAAAGGTGGTAGTAAGAAGGTGAAATCTCCGAGAGGTAAAGGAGCCGCTAAAGTGTCCAGTGGGAAGGGGAAAAGGCAGAATAAAGGCAAATAAAAAAAAATGCTAGGCCGGCATTTCAAAGCGTGCAAAATTTTTAAGTAATTGTTTCATCATTTATCTTCAAGGTGGCATAGCTATTTATTTTGGTCTTCTTTTTCCGTACTTTACGTAGCCTTCTGTAACACAGTTCCTCGCCCGGTTTCAATTCAATGGATTCATTGGTCAGAATACTATGACGTGTGCTTTCTGGTGTTATATTGCCGATATGCAAATAGGAAGATGAGGAGCTTCAACGTGCTTTCAGCCGTAATTCATTCGTGGGTAGTGCTTCAATTAATTATTTACTACAGTACCTCGGTAAAAAATACATAACTTATCATTTTAGGCAGGTATGGAAGCCCGAGTTGTGTAAACTCTTTATCAAATATCATTGTGTCAGACATTTCATTAGCACAAGCAGTTTCTTAATATCCCATGATTAACAGCAGTTTATACCGAATATAAAAAAACCCCTGGATAAATGACAATTTAATCGCAGCTCAAGTGCTTCTCACTGACAAAGTAGACAGCTTAGAAAGGTACTCATCTACGGTAGTGTATTTGACATCAGGATAAAGCTGTGAAGCCTCCACTCCAAAAGAAGGTTCAATCTCGAAGCTAGTGTGTCCGCCCCTCACATATACAGCGTGACCGATTGATAGAAGCAAATTGAGTGGATATGCAGCTTCTGCAAGACCCATAAGTCATGTCAAATTGTTAATGTCGTCATGCATTTGTATTCAAAGAACTGATAAACAAACCTTGGATATTTTTCAGCACTTGCTCCTCTGGGACGTAGACCCTTTGAAGAGTTGTCCCAATCTTTTTCTCCCACAAAGAAACAAGATCATTAAACGAGTATATATTGCCAGGAGGCCTAAGGTAGAGGATTTTGTTCAAAGTTCTTGGATCATCAACAGCTCTAATTGTATACGTGCCAATGTCCTCTTCCTTGTTAAAGATTGCTGTAAATCACCAAAAGATGAACAAACATTGTTTTCAAGACGTGGGCAGAATTCAAATCAACAAAAGTTCCTACAGTTCGGATTTCCACCGCCAAAAGATAAACAAACATTGTTTTGAAGACGTGGGCAGAATTCAAATCAACAAAAGTTCCTCCCTTTGGATTTCCATCGCCAAAAGATGAACAAACATTGTTTTCAAGATTTAAGCAGAATTCAAATCAACAAAAGTTCCTACCCTTTGGATTTCCATCGCCCAAGATCACAACGTTTTCTCTTGGAGGAGCAGTAGCACCAGGTTGATCTAACGTGGCGAGGAAGTACTCGGCAAAGAAGTTTGCAGACACAATAGTGTATGGTATTCCTTCAGCTTCTATAACTCGCCTGATTTTGACCTTAGAGGAATAGGCTGATTTTATTGGCTCAACAGCATATACAAGATCCACATCATTCCCAAACTCCGAAGGAAAAAAATCTCTGAATTAGATTAAATAAATCATCAAACACAAACCAATAAGTCCGTAAATATAATCCCAGTAATGCAAATGGAAAAAAAATAGAGGAAAATCTTGTCATTACCTTAACGTTTCCAGCTTCTTTAATGGCGGCGATGATCTTATACTGCTGGCCTAGTAGGGAATGACCAACGGTAGAGATTACCACATCGACTTGCTTTATAGCTTTTACCAAACTCTCATGATCAAATAAATCTCCCTGCAAATTCAATTAAAAGAAACACTAACAAAAAACTTCCAAAAGAAACTATGTTGTTCGTACTTCGTTTTAAAAATCAAAATCTTCCTACAATTTTCCTTTCCTCGGTAACCAAACAAAACCGAGAAAAGAAATTGTATAAAAATCCTCCAATTCGACCGTAAAACTCGAAAAGAGAGAGAGAGAGAGAGAGAGAGAGAGAGTGAAGAATACAATGACGAGTTTGACACCAAGGCTCTTGAAATTGGAGACGATTTGGGATTTATCTGGGCTAGACAGAGTGGAGTCTCTCACTAGAGCATATGTAGGGTGACCGGCCTTAGCGCTCGCCTCGACAATGAATTTTCCGATGTACCCCGTTCCCCTGATGACCAGAATATTACTTTTCTCGGCCATCGATCGCTACAACTTACTTTTCCCGGCGAGAGAAACAGAGGAATTGGGGGAAGCAAACCGCGGAGGAGCTTTTATGCCTTGCGCTTACCGTTAACAAGGCAGGAGTTGAGCGAAGCGAGTGATGAGAAGGAAATTACTTTTGTACCCTTTTGTGTTTTTATTTTTGAAACGGGCGGTTTTTTCATCAGTAGAGCTTTTGTCAGTAGAGCTTTTCTGAGGAGAGCTTTTTCTAAAAGCCAGTTGACTGTTTGACTGTCAATTAAAAAAACAGCTTTTCAAAAAGAGCTTCATTCAGTAGACTGTTTGGCAACATAAAAATAAAAAACACTTTTATTAATTTTAACTATATTTTATTTTATAATAAAATTA
>JANIJH010000225.1:68733978-68750954 GCA_024520975.1 Erythroxylum areolatum | reverse complement strand
CAATTTATGCATGTATAAAACACATTCACAATCCGATCCAACTTTACCATTTTATCCTTCCCATCGGTGATGGGATGATACATTTTGCTTGATATATTTGGTACTTAATGTGCTTCAAGTGTATGAATAGGTGATAATTGCCATCATGGACTTAAAGGAGAAAAATTCAGGTGAAAATGCGACGTCAAATAGAAAATCAACAAAGTATAAGGAGTACATGATAGTGCAGTTTTGCGATACTCGACATATTCTAATTATGCACGACCATGCATAACTAATAAATATAGGTTTTCATATAGATTCGACGTTTGAAGGAAAATGAGAAGAGGAGGTGGTTGGCACTATTCTAAGACATTTAGAGGTGATTCTAGAGGCAATTTGGAGCTTAAGGAGTGGAAGATGTGAGATTTTTATCGATAAATCCATCAAAACAAAATATCAAATGTCTACATTGTCAGAATATGTGATAGAGAACAATCAGGGAGATTTAAAATTATGATTATGATTTTTTCTATTCTTTTCTTCATATATATGGATATGATTTCGTGTTTGCCAATGTATAACTAATTTTTCTGTTAGTATTTAGGCAAGATGAACTCTAGTTGAATACTTTAACATGTTTTGATTATTTTATGAATACAATTAAATTGATTGATTGTTACAATCCAATTATTTGTTTTGTGATTGTCTATTTATCTGATTTATTCTTTAATCTGATTTCATACTTAGTGATTAAGAAATCCTAGGTTGAATAGATATAAGATAACTGGAAAAAGTTGATTGCAGTCTTAGAGGTAGCTTGACATAAATTTTCTTTAATAGGGTCAAACACAATAGAGGGATTCATAATACGATAATGCAATTCTATAAGTTTTAACAAGAGTAATTTAGTTAGAAACCTTAGAATTAGTTGTTAGGACTCAAGGTTAGTTATTAGCATACCTTAGGAACCTCCACAATCTAACGAATTAGCAACACAATTGTGTGAAAAATAATCAACTAGTTAAGGGTTTAGAGGGATTCGATGCCTAGATACTAATTATTTGATATTGGTAATTAATCTAGTGTCACCAAGTCTTTGCCTAATTTGTGCTGCTTGTTTAGTTTAGTTATTTAAAATTTAGTTTCTTAAATCAAACCACAATCAATTTGTAGGCTAGATAATATAACAACAGTAATTATTAGTACTCACGTCCTCATGAAATCAACTTGTATTTTTTGGTATTATAGCTATGCCATGCACTTATGGTAATCAACTTGTATTTTTTGGTATTATAGCTATGCCATGCACTTATGGTATTAAATATTGACTAACACACTTTAGGTTAATCACTTAAAAAGTTATTTAAAGAAACCAAGAGAAAACTCTCATAGTTGTATTAGTGATTAAAGATTTTTCTACTCTTGAAAAGAAACATCCCTTAAATAATAAAACACAAAATTAGAGTTTCAATTAAGCACAGTATGGGCTATGTCCAGGCCGTGTTAATTATAAAAATTTAACGCTATTGGGAAACTATATGGAATATGCATATGTCTAGTGACCATTGATCTTTTTGTATCTCAAGAGAGACGCACAAAATTTAGAACACACCTATAGTTATAAAGTATGGATCATTCATAACCTTGCATATTAGTACATATTTAGGACACTCTTGTGGATATAAACTATGGATATGTTTATAAAGAAAAATATTGTTTGTTAGAGACTGTGTTTCGTTATTGACTTGTCTAGTAAGTTACATTAGGCTGATATCTAATCATGTTAGAGGTTATGTTCACATCTAATTCTTTTTCTATCCTTAGCTCAAATCAAGCTAATCAGTAATTTCCCTTTGATTTATCTTGATTCTACACATGTAGCCACTTCTCTCACCACTCTATTAAGTGCATCTTGAAGGATTTTCTTCCTTGTTCACATAATTGGTCCATATGGCAAACCTAAAAGATCAAAGACAACTTGATTCTCATCATATTCTAGCTAAACATAATCTCAAAAAATAAGCATATTACAACCCATATTATACTTTAGATGGAGAAAATTAGTGAGAAAGTTAAATAAGACCTCACAAATGAGCAAATACTTATATGGAATCAAGGTTTGAAGTTATAGTATCACATATGAGTATGTTAAGGTTTGTATCATATATCAATAAAGTTATAGTATTGGATAAAGAATTCTACAGTATGGAACACAACTTGGGATATGTCCATATCATAAACCATATTCACTACAGAAACTATATGGTACTATGTTTTGACATTAGTTTTTGAATTAATTGTTACTATATTTTGGGATATAGAGGCACCTCTTTTCTCCTGTCTCTCTCTCTGTCTCTTATTCTTTTTACTTCTCTATAACCATGGGTAGCTAAACTTTTATACTTGTTCAAAGGAAATTAAAACCTTAAGATGTATTAAACCATGAGACACTATTTTTATTATTTGATTAATTGGGAATTGAATATCTATGTTTACATTTTATGATTATGTCACTTAATTAATAGGATGCATACTAGTTTATTATTTATTATTAGATATTAAATAAAAATTGTTTAATTCATTTAATCTATGAAGAAACTAGGGTTAATAGATTGTTTCATTAAAATTTTTATATTTTAAGAAGGAAAATTGACTGACTTAAATTCAAATGCATGAGCTTATGTTGTTATGTTTCATCGAATTTTCTAATTCCTCAAGTTGCTACTAAACTAAATATTTAGCACGTGGGTTAGGTTATTCAATATTTAGGATTAATTGGATCACATTATTTTTAATTAACTAACAATAAACATAGATAGGACAATAATTCCAAAGGTGAATATTTAAAGTGCAAACTGATTTATAATTATATCGACGATTGCTATATAGTTATAATAGTGGGTTTGGACTTAGACCAAAGTTTGTTTTCTATTGCCTTTTTATATTTGAATTTGAATTATTTCCTAATCATACTTTTATAATTGTATTTATCATAACCAAAACTCCCCTTTTTTATGTTTATAAATCATAAATCAAGGCTAAATACTCTTTGTAGGATTGACCCTTATTCACACAAATACACAAATTTTTAGGAGTAAAGGTTTTATTGGTTTAACACTGCCCAATTGATGCTTTGGTTGACGCTTTAAGGCCTAGGCCTTAGCTTCTTGAATCATGCAATATAAGATAGCACTATGAACTAAAGCATGATATGTGCAGGTTTTAGCTGTTGAGGTGGTTGCTTTGAATTACCTCACCCATTTACTTATTCCTTCGCACCTCCTTTACTTACCTTCGACTTGGTGCATTAGCTCTCTTCGTCATAGTTCCTTAACATATGACAATAACAAAATTTGCCAAAATAAAGGAATAATATACATTAATTATACCATAATAAAAAATCACCAAAATAATATCCTATGATTAATTAGTTCTAGATTAATAACAAAAAAACACAAAAACATCCAACAAACTACTATTTAATCTATAATTATCAAAATATAATAGTATTAGCAACCCTGGAACATTCAAATTAATCAATAATACTCCTTAATACCAATTAATCACAAAAATTTCAATTAATTCACTAAATTTGCTAATTAAATTCAAATAAAACCTATCAAAATTAAAACTGCCTAAATATCATATAGTTTAACAGTACAAAAGTCCAATAAAAATGTAAAACATACAAAACATGATTAATTGTACAGTCAAATTCATGGAAAATCATCCAACAGCCTAAGGAGTAAAGTCCACAAGAATATATCCTTAATAGCTAAAAAATAATTATATAAATTTGAATTTAATCATGCAAAATAGCTTAATATATATAGTTTCAACTAAGCCCTTAAAACCCTTTCAATCACTTGGTTAATCTCAAACAAAACATCCAACAAAACCTGCACCTATCACCCAAAATTTGTAAACAAATGAAAAAATAAATGAAATAAAGCAATAAGAATACCTTAAATTAATGAAATATCAAGAAAAATAATTCTTGATTTTTTTGCAGAATAATTAGTGAGACATTGTCTCCTAGATGAGATGATTGATAGAGAAAGTAGTTCTGGGTGATAGGTGAACAAATTTAAAGTGGCGATAACAAAACTTTTTTTTTTTTTTGGGTACAACAGAAGCAGAAACAAGCGTTAACGACTAAATGTGATCCCTTGCGCATCAGCATACAAATGGTTACTTATACCAGGAGGAAGGTTGTACCAGACGCAGGCGGTAACAAAACTGTGTACTTAGCCCATGTGGAACATATTAGGGTTAATTGTTACTGTACACAAGTGTTTTAAGCTAAGCTATAGGCATGTAGGATTTTTACACAAGTGCGTATCCTAGACATGTAATAACTTTTCCCTGAATAATAATAGGCTAGCAACTCATAATCCTTCTACTCCATCGTCTCACCCTTTTTTTTTCATTCCAAGTTCATTCATTACTAATGTTTCCTATTAATTTCTTAGCTATATACTTTGTTTCATACGGTGAGTCTTTTATATTGAATTGAATTCTATTTGCTTCTTTGTATAAAAACTTTTAAGTTCTGTTTCGGACAATATTGTCCAATCTTGTTTGAGTTTCAATTTAAAAAAATTTTAAGTTAGGCTTGGGCCATACAATACCATGGTCCAATTCGATCATTTTTCATTCCTAATTCTAGTAGGGGAGGTTCGAATAAAGATAAGATTTTTAAGTAATTCTTTTAATCGTTGATTTATGAATTAGTTTTGTTCTATTTTTAAACAAAATTTTTAAAAAGAAGTGAAGTTATGAGATTGGCAGATAGACAAAAAAATCTATAATTTTAATAATCAATTTTAATGTAAATGATTTATAAACTTTTGATTACTTGTTTCTACCATTTATGTTATTTCCATATTGACTATATTGATTTGTGTTACTTTCTCTTATAATTTAGAAAAGGTATTTGTCACCTTTACTGGAATACAACTAGGGGTAATTTATTCTCATTCTCCCAAGATTATTAACCCACTTTCTTTTTCTATCTTCAAAATTATTATTTGTACAAATTTAGATACAAGGTATATCATTTATCTTTTAGTGTTGGTTGTCCTTCTATTTTGAAAATTAAGAAGATTTATTTTTATATTTTAGATACTCTATAATGTGATCTTCTTCTTTTTTGTATTCAACCCTTTTATACTTGGATAAAGAGTTAATTTGAGATTTTCATATATGTATATTTATTGTTGCTTATGGTATTTGAAAAGTGTTATAGGATGGTATTTGAAAAGTGTTATAGGACATAATGTTTTATGGATGACAATAAGCCAGCCTATGAGCTTAGATTTAGGTATTTTCAATAGATCAGTCCAGACATAAGCTTACTTGAGGTCCAACACTTGTTAGGAGGCTTGGGCTTAGACAGCTCAGGCCCGAACTCAATTTATGCTTTTAATTTTAAAAAAATTATTTTAAAAAATTTGCCAGGGCCGGCTCATGGGCAAGGTTATTGTCATCCCTAATTTTATGACCTTTGAATAGGCTTTTTTATAGCTTACGTTATGTGATATGACTACATTTTTATGCAAGTTTTTCAATCAGGATATCAATGGCTTATAACTTTCTTTCGAACTTAGGGTGTGATTAAAAAAATTGCAAATAAATCATGCCATCAGTTTGTCAAAAGAGAAGGAAGAGAAGGAAGGATGTTGTTGAATTTGGTAGGTTTGAATGGATTGCATACTAAAGATAAGATATTTAGAGTGACCTAAGGTATTAATCTTGCTTGAACACAATTGAGTATATTCAAGAACGTGTTAAAACAAGAATAGTGATCCTTAACCAGAAAATTTGTAACATTTTACATGTTTTCTCCCTTCAAATTTAATTCATTGAAGAACCTTGCTCTAAGCTTTTAGTGGCTATATTAGCCGCTTTACCTACGATATCTTACTGCTATCTGCCATTGTAGCAGCCATTGATATAATCTGTCAAATGTCAAGATAGCCACTGATTTTCCATATATGGCAAGGAAATCGAATTGAGACTATTTAAACTTAATTGTAGGGTTTTAAAAGAAAACAATCCACTTGACGAAGTTATAAATATTGGAGATTCCCATCGACGGCTTTCTTGTAGTATTGGTATTATATCGATTTCAAATAAGCAAAAACTCTATGGTTTAGCCATGGTACTACACTGCCACTTGTATCAACAATAAAGAAACAAATGAAACAATATGTTCATCTCCAGCGAGTGACTTTGAAACTATTTATTTACAAATTATAAATGAACAAATTCAGATATACAGAACATAGTTGTTACATAATAAGACTTTGAAGTTCTTTACAAGTTACTCCCACCAGCCTTAATAATTGTATATCCTCTCTTGAAATAGGTTGGAGGAGCTCTAAGCCAAGTTTTCCCTCCTATCATATCCTTGGTCAAGAAAGGTGTGGCCTCATCCTTGGACAAGCTTTGCGACCATTTAACCCTCTTTGATCTATCAGCTCCAGGACCGTAACACTTGTATTCAGCGTAGAACACGGAACTGTTGAACAATAAGAACATAATTAAACCCAATTACATGAAGTTGCCCTTTGTCTGTATATGTAAGTTAGATTAATGATACCTTTGCTCGGTTCCGTCTGTCCAGTTATCCCAACCAAGAGGGACTATGACACCAGACATGTAGGTGTAGGCAAACACTACCCTGGAATAAGTACCCCATGGTCTTCCTAGAAATGCACTTCCATTGCCCGTGATCTTGCAGCCCAAGAAAACGTAACCTGTGTTCTCAGATGGTGAATTCCTGGACTGAGCTGTTATGGATCCATTGTTTCCGGAAATGGAATGCAAATGACACCTCTGCATGTACGTGCATGAATACAAAGTGCATTGTGTAAAATAAGTAATATGCACACTGGCAATTACAGCTAATGCATTTGTTTATCTTAAACAACGTTTACTGGAAAGTGAAATCAGAAACTCACTTCAAATAGTGAATAAGCATCTCCAAAAATGAAGTCAGTAGCTCCTTCAATGTAGCAATTCTTGTAATAATGTGATCCAACCTCGTCAAGTAGGGTGTCTTGATAAGACAGAATCCTGCAACCGTAGAATGCTGCTCTATCTCCTGATACCCTTAATGCAACTGCTTTGTCACCATTCCCATACGTATTCTGTAGAGAATTAATGCGACTTCATTATAAGTATATTTACAGTTAAGTACTCTTTTTGGCCTCCAGCAAGAACTTTAATGCAGAGTAAAACAAGTACCTGAATTGTGAGATAGCGTCCAACAAAATCAGAAGCCAGAACAGTCATAGTTGGAGACTCGTGTATGTTTCCACCCTCGCTCCACGTTATAATTGTATTTCCAGCCTGTGCGCCACTCAACGTTATGAAGGGCTTATCAGCAGGTACAGTAATCTTTTCTCTGATTTAGTTTGGCCCAAATACGTAAAAGAAATTAATCATCTTCTAATTAAGCCAATGTTTTGTAGTAGATCAGGTATATTATTAGGACAACATACCTGTAAACTCCAGGCTTAACCCAAATGAAAACCAGCTCAGAATTATTAGAAGGCACAGAGTCTATAGCATCCTGTATTTTCTTGTAATCTCCATTGCCAGACTGATCAACCCTTACGAGAACAGCCGTGGACACGTCGGTGGTAGCTGTGGCAGTGTTAGCCATAATGAAGAAACATGCTGAAGCAATTTGAACTAAGACCACAACTATATAACCATATTGAGGTCTCTTCATCAGAGCTAAACCCATGTGGACACGTGATGGTCTTCTCGTCTCGGCGGACGTGAACAGGAACAGAATATTGGTTGAAGCCTGTAAAATACAGTTTTGTGAAGAAATGAAGCAAAGGTGTTCAATATTTATAAGGGTTAGAGATGGCTTATTTTTCACCATCTCCAATGCGCTATTAAGGTCAACGAAATAGTTGGCCTGTGGCCGATTTCTTACTGTTGAAGCTTAAAGATTGGCAAAAGTTATAACGTAAACAGGGCATTCAGTTCCCAGAAACAATATTGTTATTTCGAAGGAAAAGCGCGGAGTTGACAACGTGCAAATGACTGTGCACGAACAAGAACTCTTCCAATATACTCAACGTGTTGCATGGTAAGACCAGCTCAATCATTGTCAAGGCACTGAAACGTATTGGCACAGCAATATTTCCTTATTTGAATTATATTTTAGAAATAAGTTTCCTATTGTTTGATAATTTTGTTTTATTAGTTTTAAAATCTTTGACTAATTGCAGCAATTTAATTAGTTTTATAGGCAACTTTAGACTCATTGTAAAAATCAAACCTGCAAATATTTATCTTCTAGATATTAAATCACAAATACTTTTAAGTATGAAATCATATTTTAAAAAAATTAGCTAGGATAGGTATCAGATATAGCTTTACCCTGCAAAGTCAACAAAATTTTATTAAATGTCTTCATTCTGAATGAAATTTAATTTGCTGACATTGCAGGCAATTCTATGAATAAATGGTTTGAGTGTAACTTATTCAGCTTAACGATACAAGTAACACATTCGAGAAAGTCAACTGATGGCTGATGAAGTGTAAATAATCCAAGGATAAGCCAAGCGCAACAAAAGTCAAGCTGATTTGAACATGCACTATTCACCTAGAGAAAAAGCTTGCACTAGTTGACAATATTGGAATGATTTGAAGCTATAAGAAGCAAAATCATGATAATCTCATATAATAATATCACAGTTGCAACTATTTCAAACAACTTAATTCCTTAAGACATTCTATCCTATCCCCAAAATCCAGGAAAGCAGTTGCGGCAGCTGAGTAGGTAAACTTGGTTTATACATCAATCCTATCCTTTATCTTATACAAATTAAAGAAACTTAAGAGATAATTAGGTAGGTCAAGAAAAATGATTTGTGCGCCTTAATTAGTTATGAAATAATTATTTTTATTAATAATAAAAATATTTTTTAATTATAGTAAAATATTATTATTAAAAATAATGATTAAAATATACAAGAGTCACATTTTGAGTAGCTATGAACAGCAAGTCACCTAATCGTCTTCTCAAACCAATATATATAACCTATGTTTAGGTTCTCACGGAAGCCACTCTTATTGCACAAATTTGACAACGGAATGTGTTGAAGGTAATGTCTCTTACACGGGGGGAAATATATTTTTAGGGGGATATCGAATACATTTTTGAATTTACAAAATATTTTATAAATAAATTATTTAATAAACCAATAATTTAAATTTAATTAACAAATTTGACTTAAGATATTTAGATTATTAAATTTTTAAAAATTTTGAAGAGTTTAAAAGATGCAAATTGAGACCTTAAGTTATTTGAATAACTTAGTTACTTTTAAAAAGCAGTGTCTCTGTCCAAAAACTAAAGCACATCAAACATAATTATCTAAAACAATATTTATTTATCAAAAAGTAAAAATCGGTTAGAGAGAGAATTCTCTCTACCTTCTCTCTAGAACTCCTTTTTCTCCACTTTTCTACTCTCCCTCCCGGTTCAGTCTAGTTGAGCCGGGACTTTCTCTTATGGGTAACTCGCCTATTGCTTCTTTCTCTTGCGCTCCTTGTTTTACTCACAGTTTAATGTTATTGGTAAAATGTCAACAGACAAGGAGAACTTTATTCCTCCCCAATAGGTGACCTCTTTACCTAGAAGCTAGCTCGACTCTTCTTTCCCTCCTCTCCCCAACCACTGTTGCAGCTCTCCTAACCCTTTAGATGTCCCTTCAAGTCAAATTCCTCCTCTAACACTAAAACTTACATATAATAAAGTTCTAGCATATCATTAGTCGTTTGGTAAACTAATGTACATTCCCCTGAATGATAATGACACTCCTATCATGCCTCCCGTCCCATGTGCTACAACAGGGAGCATTGAAATGGAAAGGAGCTTTAGTAAGGTAGTTTCTCAATAAGAGATTGGCTTTCCTTATCAAGAATTAATAGGGGAACTCCAACTGAAAAAAGCTAGAGCTAATCAAAACTCTAGCTAGTAAGAGAGGATGATTTCTACATCTTCAGGTTCAGCTCTAAAGACCTAAAATAAAGAGTTATGGATCTTGGTCCTTGGTAAATCCTAGGTAAACCTTTATTATTCAAAAAGTAGGAATCTGACGTGACACCGGACAAGGCCAGCTTGAAAATCATCCCATTATGAGTGCATATACACCAAGTCCCACTGGAATACTTGTCTTTGAAGGGGCTAAATTATCTTACAAGCTATCCAGAAATCTGCATTATTCTAGATGAAAACATAGTAATTGTCAAAAGAATTGGTTTTGCTCTTGTATTTGTTGAAGTTGACCTTGAGAAAACTTTAACTAACCATTTGAGACTTATGAGATACAATAGGAAAGGAGAGCTTGAAGAGGATACAATTAAGCTATCTTATCCTTGGAAACCATTAAAGAACGGTATGGTGAGAGTGTGGAGGCCTAAAAACCAAATGCAAGCTAGACCGGAAGCACTATCTCCCTTTGACCCCCAGCCGAACATGATGCCCCAAGACATCCCTCAGGTTCATGAAAGCAATGACAAGCACTTTAATACTCTAGAGGACTCACAGACCCTGGAGGATTTACACAGAAAGAAAAGGAGCCAATCTTAATAAACCAGAGGACTAAGGTAATTTCCTCTAACTCCTCTGTCTCAACTCCTTTAGAACTCAATCTCCTCAGACTGATCATTTGGAACCTGGCACTAGTAGTTATAAAATTAGAAGGAAAAGGAGGAAAGCATAACTTAACTTATGGAGCTACTGATTTGGAATATTAGGGGCTTAAACTTCCCTAATAAACAGCTAGCTCTCAAAGACTTACTAGATATCAAAAATCCAAGTTTTGTTAGTCTTATTGAGTCTAAAATAGAATAGGATAGTTATAAAAGAGGTTTGGGTTCTTGCAAAAGAGTTGGGTTGGTCTTAGCAACCATGCTGATCATCCTAATGGTCGAGTTACAGTTGCATTTGACCCTTCTTTGTTTCATCTAGCAAGCTGGTGCTTTTCTGATCAGTATATTCATTGTGAATTGGTTTTGAAGCAATCCAACTCCCCCATTTACATAACTATGGTGTATGCAATCAATTGTGAATACCAAGACATTCACTATGAAATGATCTGATGAGGCTTGAAATAAAAACATCTTCTCCTTGGATGTTGATTAGGGACTGCAATTGTACTTGATGTGTCATAATTTTTCTTCATTTTTAGCATTTAAAATCCTTCATAAGTTTATCTTAATGTGTTCCAATTAAATATTTTATAGAAATTGATTGAACCTTATTCTAAATTTGAAAAGTTTGAAATAAATAAGTAATATCACAAATAATCAAGGATATTTGGGCTAATAAAATGTTTCATTTTGCTTATCGGGATCAGATTATAAGAATTAAAGTGAAATCTAGAAAAAATATCTATCGTGGTCTTAGGCGTTGACACCCTTAGTGAAAATTGTGAATTCCAAACTTTGAACCTGCAAAATAAAAACTTGTTAAATTGGTTTAAAGCCTTATCTTAGCCAGATTTAGGTAAAAATCAATGAAGCTATAATATGGGGGATCAAAGGATCACAACCATAAGATTTTTAAATGGGTTTTGAGGGCTATAAATAGAGCTAAGATGTGAAAGAGAAAGGCATTCATTTTCCAGCTTGTAAAAATTTCTTTTTCCTTCCTTCTTTAGTTAATATTAGAGTTGAAATAATTTAGATGCTAGTGGCAATAATGACCATTGTAAGATTGAGATGCAATTGGGGTCTTATAGGGAAGTATTTCATTTAATTATGTATTGGATTGCTTTTTAGTGCTTATATTTTTTGATATTTTTATTAATGTCTAATTTGTGCAACTATCTTAATAGTTAAAATAATCATTTTCTAAATTAAATCATGTGTAGCAACTAGGAGTTTTAATTTGTTGTGTGAGAAATCATTTGTCTTAGGAAAAATATTCAACTAGATTTAATGTAATCATGGACGGTGTGTTGTCTTGCTTTGGTGATCTATCTTTTCTTAAAGCTATTGTTTAATTAAGTTTTAGATTGTATCTAAGGTTGTTAAGCAATAAGGGTTGATTGAATTACATGTTTTTGATCAATTAATCCTAAAGAAAGACATATATCTCATAGAATATATGACTGATGAAATAATTATTTTGTGCAAATGATCAGTCATAGTTCCAAAGGGTATAAGCGATTGTAAACCAATGTTTGTTTTATAGAAAAATCCCATTTTATTACTCCCTTTATTTTCTTTATTACAAAATTTCACAATCCCCTTTTTATTAATTATTCACTTTCATAATGATTGGCAAGCTAAAATTTCTCGTGAGATCGACTCCTACTTCCTTATATTACCTGTGTTTAATAGCAAGAATTTAGGAATGAGTTTGGCGTACCTACGATAGTTTTACAAAATTTTGGCACTATTATTGGAAAATTCTGAGGGGGCTATTTGGCTCCATTTATATTTTTCTACTATAGTTTTTAGTTTTAGTTTTAGTTTTAGTTTTAGTTTTTCTATTTTCTATTTTCTATTTTTTCTTTCAAATAAAAATAAAAATTTGTTTGGTTGTTAATATTCATTGTTGTTATATTTTTATCATTGATGATAATTATATATTAGATAAAATTTAAAGTTAAATTATTTTTAATCAAATAAATTTATTTTAGTCAATTTTATAATATTTATTAATAAATTGTTAATAAAATTATTTTATTATATTAAAATAAATAATTTAGGAATTAATTTTTATTTATAAATTAAAATTTATTTTAATAATTAAATAAATTTTTATTTGAAATTTATATATAATTACATTTATTAATAATTATTAATTTAATTATCCAATTTAATTACAAAAATTAAATTAAGTTATTCATAATTCTTATTAATGATTAATTTTAATTATTAATTAATTATGATATTAAATTATTTTATTTATAATTCTTATTAAAAATTAATATATTAAGTAATTAAATAATATACATTTAATTGATGAAAAATTAGATTATAAAAAACAAAAACAGAAAACAAAAACTGCTTTTTATAGTTTTTATAATTTTGAAAACTGAAAGAAACTAAATTACAAAAAGAAACCAAAAATTCAAACAAATAATTTTTTTTTACTGAATTTGAAAACAAAAATAGAAAATAAAAAAAAGAAATAAATAGGTCCTAAGATTACATGTTCGTTACGTAATATTTGAAAGAATCAAATTTACAATATAATTTGATGATCAAAAAATGTAAAAAAGCTAAGGAAAGAAGTGAAGATTAAGAAATAACACAGCGTATAATTGGTGAAACAACGGAAAATATGGAGAGCAACTAAACACTACGAGAACTTGTTTGGCAAGATTTAAACCAACAAACTCATTACATAACTTTTGAATAAAAATATGGTTTAATTGATTTGATACCAATTTTTTGTGCTACTGCAGTTTAGGATCTATATAAGCATAATTTCATATCATATGCATAGGAATGAAGCCTAATGCCATTACCAAAGATCAAATCAAATTATGAGCTTTCTTATTCTCTTTAAAGGATATTCTCAAAGACAAGTTATACTATTTGCCACTCATTAGCATTACCACATGGAATGAACTGAAGAAGAAAAATTCTTTACATCTTCAATGGTCACTATCACTCTAAACTATATTTTTAGCATTTGATAACACAATAGCGAGTCGTTATATAAATATTGGAAGCATTTTAAAAAGTTATGCGCTAGTTGTTTGCGTCACCAAATTAGCAAATAACTCCTAATCTAGTATTTTTACAAAGGACTTCTACTAACTGAAAGGATTATTACAAATGCTACTAGTAGAGTAGTACTTGTTGATTAAAAAATCAGACGTAGCTCGAGCATTGATCGCTAATATGATATCCATTTATAAAAAATTTAACATAATCATGGCCTATTCAACTCGATGAGTTAATAGGGTAAATGCTTTATCTTTTAAAAAATATACGAATGATCTTACCATATTTGTTCAACAATTGGCAATAGGAAAAATGGAAGTAAAAAAGGTATATGGGATATGTTTAGTTAAAAGGCGCTCGATCAATATGTGTCTAACACTTTAAGATGACTCTAAAAAGCAAGTTAATATGCAGATTTTTAGGGACAACCTCCAAACATTATAACCCCTTTTCGAACATATATATCCCTAGTTGGAGAAACCATCCAAACTTAAGGTAGGAAAATGGACAAACAAACCAATCAATTGTATATAATTAGCTATATCGACCTTCTTTTCTGTCCAACCAGCTAAGACAACAATCATATCTAGTTCAAGCTCTAAGTTCAGGTACATCTCTTGAAGAAATAGTTAAAGAAACTTAACTATTAACACTTGAAATTTTAGTAAGAGACTCAGTTAAGTATTAATAATTTAGAAACTGAAACGGGACAAATGATTGCCTCCATTAATTTGGAAACCTAAAATAATAACAAACTACCCTCATAAATAGTGATGAATCCCAGAGAAAAATGTAAGTGTTGTAATGTTAAGAAGTGGCAAGGAGGTAAGGCCAAAAATGACGTGCAATCTACACAAAAAAAAAAGATTTTAAAAAGTTAAAAAATCAGTTTCTAACACTTGATTTTGATGAATCAAAATCTAACTAGAGATGGAAGTGTGATGTTGATTTATATGAGACATTCCTAAAATGTTAGGCAAATAATCCTTTTTTTGGATGCAATTAAATAGGTACATAGATATGCTAAATTCTTGAAAGAACTTTGTACAATGAAAAGTAAACAGAAGCTAAAAAGAATTGAGAAAGTTAAAGAAAATGAAAACACTTTAACACTAATTCAAAAAAACTTCTAGATAAGTGCAAAGATGCAAGTATGTTTTCCATCCTTTGCAATATTGGTGACACTAGGATAGAAAAGGCAATGTTAAATCTAGGTGCCTCCATAAACATCATGTCATATTCTATTTATTCAAATCTCAACTTATGACTATTGGAAAAGCTAAGAGTGGTGATTCAATTAGTATATACGTGCAATGCATATCCTAAGGGGTTAGTAAAGGACAATCTTGTGCATGTTAAAGAATAATTAATTTTTTCAACTAACTTTTATGTTTTAAGTATGAAAATGACCAATCAACGCCCATTTTATTAGGGGGACCATTTATGAAAATGACAAGGACAAAATTCAAGTACATAATATAGCTCTAACAATGGAGTTTAATAGAGATGTGATTAAATTTTAAATTCATGATATGATTAAAATATCCTAATATGGATTATCCTATGTTTTCAACTACTCTCATCGATTCATTATTGTAAGAAGTTTTTCAGATGGAGAAAAATGATCCTGGTGGATGAATTATTATACTATCAAGTCGACAATGTTAAACAAAAGCGATCTTAGGAGACACCCTAAGTTTATCTTTTATTTTGCTTAATTTAATCCATATTAGGATTTTTTTTTCAGTTTTTTAGTTTTTACTTGACTTTAGGAATAAAAAGGAGCAAAAATGATTTGAATTAAGAAAAAAGGATTTTGAGGTATTCTTAACATACACACCCATGTAGAATTCTACACAATTGTATAGGTACTAGACACAATCATATGGGAGGACCGTGTAACTAATTGTAAACATGTGGAAATAGAGGTTCTAGTTTACAAAAAAATACGGCTGTGTGTGATTTACTCACCCTTGTCCTTGGAGCATGTATTAATGAAGCATCCCACTCCCGCAAGACCCGGACCCGATATCGATGGTGATATCCGAGCCTGTGCCTCACGAGGGTGGTAGGCTAGAGCAGTCAAAATATTTCAAAAACGCAATAAGACGTTTTTATTATTAAAAAAATAATCACGTGCGCGGAAATCATTAAACAACTTGGGCCCACTCTTACACCAAAACATTTCGCTCAAAACACAATTTCAGTAGTCACATTACAATTATGCCATTTATCAATTTGGGGCCCTCTACAAAGACAGTACTATTCTGCAGAAATTGCAGAAATATCAATTCTATACAAGAACAGAACGATACTAATGCAGACGTGAACTGATCCCAAACTCAAACTCTGACTTGCTTGCAGTAATCATACTCTCGTTTCTTTAGCGGGATACTCTTCAAGTCCTGAAAAATATTTGCAATTTTAGGTGAGTTTGCGAACTCAGTGAGAAACCATCATCGATGGTTCACTCAACTCATGCATATCGCAAGCAATTCACCGATTCAATCAATTACACATTTCAGTATTATCATATAACAATTTACAGCACTCATGCGATCTCGTAAATCAGTTATCACATTTGTATGTAATGCACATGTGACTCTTTTTCAGTTTATTACCGTGTTGTGACCGAGCGCTTAACAGTGATCAGTATTCAGTAGACGCGTCTAGGGAGTAGGAGAGCGCTCTGGGAATGCACTAACTCCCCTCGAGCTCGAGGCTCGGTTCAGTAACAGTGTTCGAGCTCGAGGCTCTTTTCAGTATCAGTGGCGACTCAGGTCACAACTATCATTATCTGAACATGCCTTTATGCATGAATGCATATGTCCCAATTTTTCATTTACAGCCAGTTTACATTTCAATGTCCAATTCGCATTCCTCAGACCTTCAGTCCGGTATTTCAGTTATAATCAATTTCACAATTTATTTCATGGCAGCATTCACAAACGATACTCACAAATAGCACTTCGTTATCACATTCCAATACTTCGGACACCCGTGGTCCGAAATCAAGCACAAGCAAACACATATAGTCCTCCATTAGCTTCACATGGCATAAGTGCGTAATATTAAACACATAAAGGTTGAGAAACCAACTAGGTTACTCACCTGCTCTTCCGAGCTACTGCCTGGAAGTCTTAGCACCGTCTGTAGAATAACGATCCAATGGTGCCTCTATAACAATAAAATCATTTCCCGTTACTAAATGCACAATCAGAATAATTCAATGATGCACATGTCTGAAATAAAAGATGTACGATGCCTATTCATGACTT
>JANIJH010000225.1:68708802-68721482 GCA_024520975.1 Erythroxylum areolatum | reverse complement strand
TATGACATGTTTGGGAATTGCAATTAAATAATATATTGTCTGTACGTATTAAATTCTTGTTATATATGAATTATTAATTAGTTATTAAATAAATAAATTCATAAATAATATTGAATAGTTATTAAATAAATAAGATTTTAAAAAATTTGTTATTTAAATATAACTATTAAATTAGAAAAATAATTAAATTACAATTATTTTCGGATAATTTAAACAAAATAACAAAAAATTAATTATTAAATTAAAATTATTCTCGGAATAATAAAAAAGGTAATAATTAAAAATGCTAAATTAGAATTATTTTTAGATAAATGAAAAAGAAAAAATTATAAATTACTTTCAATCCGCGACGTTTCACAAATAAACGTCACAGATCATTACCTATTCTGCGACGTTAAAAAACGTCGCAAATTGTAAGCGTTTCCGCGACGTTTTTTAAAAACGTCGCGGAAACTATAACCATCTGCGACGTTTTAAAAACGTCACAGATTGTTTATGCTTTTAGTGACGTTTTATAAAACGTCACGGAATGTTGGAGTTGTCCGCGACGTTTTTTAAGAAACGCCGCGGATACCTTTTGCCTACACCACATACCGCGACGTTTTTAGTGACGTTTTTTTAAACGTCGCAAATTATCTTCTACGACGTTTTATTATCTTTTACGACATTTTTAAAACGTCGCAAAAGGGCTTCTTTTCTTGTAGTGAATGTTAATACATGAATCACAACTATCCATTGGCCTAGGGCACACTATTAACACTAAAAGCTCAACGTATTGGACCTTGAGCCCACACTGATTCAGAGCCACAGACTCACCGATTAATGCGCCCATAATGGGACAGTTCAGGCACTCGGTCACAACACCGTAATAAAATGGGAAAGTGTCACATACGCATTTCATACGCATTTGATTGATTATTGGATTGGGTGAAAGGCGAAATGCCTTATACTTGTGTGATAATAATCATGTGGTATTTCTGAATGTGCTATCGTGCAATAATCTATGATTTGCTTGAGTGATGCATGAATTGGGTGAACCATCGATGATAGTTCCTCACTGAATTCGCATACTCACCCAAAATTGCAACTTTTTTTTTCAGGACCGAGAGAGTAGACTCCTAGCTCCAGAGGGACTTTTTCTGTCGTGTAGATCGTGTTGGCAAGAGAAGTCATGGCTCACAGGTCGGTTAGCTGGGATTTTTGGGGATGACCTAGTTAGGCTTTTGTATTAGATTTCTTTTGGAGTAATGTACAGACAATGAAAAACTTACAGAGATGTAAATTACTGCTTTTGATGAAATGAAATGAGGAAACATGTTGGTTTCAGAATTTAGTGATTTTTTATATAGATGCTTTACAATTATGATGTCATGTGAAGTACAGTAATGATTGTTCGTAGTTCACCCTTATTGTAGGATATGCATCCGAATGACCTACGGGCGTCCCGGTGTATACCCTACGGTAAGGGGGCGCTACATAAAGAGTGGTGATGCTAATCTTCTAGGCATTCTCCTCTATTCTAAAAACTTTGAAGCATCGTTTCAATCTCCATATAAAGTTATCCATCTCTTTTGCATTCCTTGACCCTAAATATGTCTTTAGTTTAGGAGTGTCTACCTTAAAAGGAATGGAGACCACAGTAGGCACAATATTGTTTCCCCTTTATGCAAGGGCCTTTTTGCAAAGGACCAACTCCTTCTTTGCTTCTTTTAACTCGACAACAAATTTTGTGAGCTCTTCCTAGAGGTATGCAATCTTGATTTGGAGATTCTTCTTAAAGGACTACATATATTCGAGACCTTTAGACAAGATAATATTCAAAGCACTTTACATCTTAGCGTGGAACTTGATACATTGGTCCATCTCCTTAATTATCGCAGGCTCCATTTTAGTGATCTTTGCATTCATATCAATTTCCTAGATTTCTTAAAACCCTCAGTGTTAGTGATCTCACTTTATGATCTTAACATTTTCAAGCTAGCACTCTAATACCAACCGTCATAGATTTAGACTTTTTTTTACCAACAACTTGTATGGAACTTAATTGTTATTCAACCTATCTAAGTCAACCTTACTAAAAAATGTTAGACATAAAACTAGCTCAGTTAGTAAATAACACGAGAGATTAAAAGGGAGCTTGGAGAATGCTTAAAGAATTCTTCTCTTTTGTATATTAGATCTTCTTATTGGATAATACAAATGAGGAACCTAAGACTATTTATAGTCTTCCATCCCTTAAATGGATGGCTAGGATCTATTTGATCTAATGTCCTACAATACTCCTCTATATATATTAAGTACATCATACAACTATCTATAATTTCTACAATCTTTCATAATATTTGATAAAGTTCCATAATGTTCTATAAACTTCCATAAAACTCCACAATGTTCTAGAAGGTTTTGGAGACTTCTATCCTCTTATAGTCTTTTGTAGATAATATTAGAAGATTCTTTCAACTAAACGTCTTCTTATGAGCTATAAAATGTGTAGATTGTGACAACTTGCATAGACTACGTCAAGTCATTCTTTGATGACAATGTTGACAATAGCTACATTGATGGAAAAGAAAGAGGTAGAATCAAGTTTGGATTATGATCATAAAAACATTGTTTTTCAATTCTACTATACTCTTTTCCATCTTTGCTTAAATTTCCTAAGTCGAAAAGGAATTAAATCTTTAAATTATTTTTTTGATGTATATTTTACCTCTTCCTTGTCATAATTGAATTAAATTTTATGTTCTATTGACGTTGTTGTTGGTATGTAGCTCTTTAATGAATACTATTTTGAACTAATTTATTAAAATACCAACCATAATACGTATTATTAGAAAGAAAGTCTTTTAGATATCTATCATCTTGATACATTATGTTTAAGGTTTTAAGAATTACGAGAAGATTTAATAATAAAAAAGACTAATATGTAAAAGAATCAAGAAAATAGGAATAAAGAATTAAAGATTGAGATGAAACAAAAAAAAAGATTGAAATCAAACAAAGAAGAACAAAAGATCAATTATAATATGAAAAGAAACCTTAATGGAATTAATCTTTTAAAAGGATTATTAACTTTGACACCAAATGCTATGATCAAAAGAGATTTTGAGAGTATGTATAAAGAATTGAGAGAAGAAGAATACAAGAAAATAAAGTTGTTAAAATTAGAAATGGTAGGAAGAAAGAGAAACAAGTAAACTATCAATATACTTTTAGTTGATTGATTACTTTTCAAGTATTAGAATATATTTTCATATCATTCTCATGACTAATCATTATGTTTATATTAAATTATCTTTATATTTATCATTTTCTAACTGCATTATTATTCTTCTTGTTCTTTAACAAGACGTCTTTGTGTTTGGTCAAAGATCGAAACTTTTCCACTGTTGAAGGACTGACATTCTCAAAAGAAAAACAGGATATTGGACTAGCTCGCATAGTATTATGTTTGAATGAAATAATTCTTCTCTGTATCTATAAAAAGAGCTGGGGATCAGAATAAAATTAAAATTGGGATTTTAAGCATATTTCTGAATTGTAAGATAGAAGAACCAATGGTGGAAATACAACCGGCACTTCAAGTGGGAAACGCAGATCAACCCACCGAAAGAGACTGACCAGACAACATTATGAAGTCAAAAAGACAAAAGCTTTGGGACCCGACTAAACAAAACATATAATATAGAAGAAAGATAACAACTTTCTTCTGGTTTTAGAAATCAAGCACATAGGAAGGAAGCCAAGGATAGATTATAACGTTAGAGGAGGAAAAAGAAAATAGAGGCAGAAAGATGGAAGTGCCGCAAGAAGACGAAGAGTATATCTGGAGAGAAGTTAGATTGCCATTATTAATCCCAGTTGTACCAGAGCCAGAGTTAGATAAAGAGACAGGTGAGAGAAGAAGAGGCAGAGACATAGTCATAGCCATTGATCATGGACGAAACAGCAAACATGCTTTTGACTGGGCTTTGATTCACTTCTGCAGGCTAGCTGACACAATTCATCTTGTTCATGCCGTTTCCAGTAAACTCTGATACATATCTAGCTAGGTTTTTTTGGCTTTCACCATTTTCTGTATGAGTTAATATAAGATGATTCCTTCTGGGTTTTTGCAGGTGTGGATAATGAGGTAGTTTATCAGGCGACTCAGAAGCTCATGGAACAGCTTGCCGTGGAGGCTTTTCAGGTTGCAATGGTAAGCAAACTTCTTGTTTCTTTCAATATGATCCTCTTCCCTTATCTTCTTGTTAAATGTACTCGTGATAGAAGAACATAATATTTTGTCCACACTTATAGTATGTAAGAACGTATGTACTTGAAAAATCTCTCATTTGCTGTTGGGGTAAACACTTTTTAAGAGCTTGCTATAATGTAAGATGATAAATAATTGTAGTAAGCTACACTTAAACTCCATATAACTACAAATTATCTTCCTCCTTGTTTCGAAATGCTAATTGAAGTCAAACAAGCTATAACTTTTCCTTCCAAGGAATTAGGTGAGAAGCGTGGCTAGAATTGTGGAAGGTGATGCAGGCAAAGTAATATGCAATGAAGCAGCAAAGTTGAAGCCGGCAGCTGTGGTTATGGGTACCAGAGGCAGAAGCTTAGTTCAAAGGTACCTCATCTCTCTCTGTCTTTTTCTTTATATACCTTTCTGTCTCATATTGTATTTCCTGCAGTGTTCTGCAGGGAAGTGTGAGTGAGTATTGCTTCCACCATTGTAAAGCGGCACCTGTTATAATCGTTCCAGGAAAAGGTCTTGCTTTATCGTATTGTTGAAATAAAATTAGTATATTACTATCGAGCTTTATGTTAAGGCGTGTCTAATTTTCATTTTGGGTCTGTAGATGCTGGAAATGAATCTCTGGTATGGTGAAAGTGACAAGATCATCTGACACTTAGGAGTCGTGGATCTGTGCTGTATTTCTTTAGCTGCTTGATGGTTTGCATAGAGTTTTCCGTGCCTCCAATACTCCGACAGAGTGACACAATCGTGTTAAGCTATAAGCATTGTTAGTTATATGTAAATAGCATGGAGTTTGATGTGTCTCAGATTGGTGTTCAAATTTTAATTGTTGTAAGCTATATTTAAGCTCTTCTCTTGGGAGTGGATGGTTATAACGTAGAATGGAGGAAAATCAGAACTTGGAGGCTGCATACTAGTGTAGCTGGAAGACAACAAGGAAGGGTTTATAAGGGTTCATGGGAAATACAATCGTTCATGAAGAGACTAAAAGGCTCATTTCTAATCTTGCTGCTGAGGTTCTGCAGGTGGCCATGTTCAGTAATCTTTTCCTCCAAGGTCTTACTTGATGGATTTTGCTCTTACTTCATAACTTGGTATTGATCGAATCATTTGAGACAGTCTATGATGTCTGAATAGTGCTCATGACAAACTAGCACACCAAAAGTATACCTGAGTCACGTATCGTGTTGAATCATATCTGAATTCACTTTCAGGAGTAGGCTCTCACAGCTGCCTATTTACAGCGCCTGGTTGGTAATCGTTCGTTGTTTGCATTAGTGTGTTTCTTATACAAAATTCCGAAAACTGTCACTTCGTGTTTTATGTTTGTTTTTCCGATTGATTAGATGCATATTTACAACAACTCTCGACAACAACAACTATCTCATCTGGCAAAATCAAGTCTAAGCAATGCTACTTGCTTGTGACTTAATCGGGTATATCGAGCAATCTATCACTCCACCATCCAAACATCATGCATCAACTAATGACACTTCGTCCCATTTAGTAGAATTTTTAGAATGGGAAAAACAGGACAAATTAGTATACTGCTGTCTCACTGCAACATTTACCTCTACAATTGTGTCTCTTACTCTCGACTATGATGCTGGTCGAAGTCTCTGGACAGCCCTGAAACTCACTTTCTTCAATAAACTACAACTCAAAGATCTCTTCTTCGTCGTTGCCTTCACACCACCCGAAAGAGCGATTACACCATTACTGATTATCTTATAAACATTGCAACTATAGCTAAAGATGTGGCAGTCAAGGAGACCCAGTCTCGTCGACACACCTAGTCCTCTTCACCATCAACAGACTTCCCCCTTAATATGAATCTTTTGTCACCACAATGAAGAATCGTGAAACACCTCCTTCTCTGAGCTGTGAGCAAAATTTTTGCTTCACAAAGAACACCTGTTCGCCCTCCATCAAACTCGAACTGAAATGGCCTTCACTGCTCAATGTAGACGTTACCCTTTCCATCACGGCAATGGCAGCAAATCTGGTTCCTACAACCAGCGTAATGAGTGTCTGGGAAGAACATTTTAGGTCTTCTCTCAATCAAACCCCGTTACATAAGTTTTCAAGCCTTGGCCCAAATCAACCCATCCAAACCTAGCTGTCAGACCAAGCCCACCAGACCCACTATAACCAGCTCAATCCACACCTCTCATAGCCCAGCCCATGCAGTCCAACTCAATGAAACAATTCAAACCCATATACCAATTCCATGTTTGGACCCAAATTTAATTCCCAACCTCCAAAATGTCAAATTCGTAAAAAATTTAGTCACATAGCCGCTATTTGTCGTTTTTGGCTACATGCAATCCTGAAACAAATTTTCCAATCTTTCCTCTGACTAATCACAAATTCAACCATCCTTCTCTGCATTACACGTTAATCCTCCACCAAATTCCTCTTCTTATTTCCCCATTGAAATTACTAAATGACTTTCAAATACTCGTGCTTCTTTCTAAATGACACCCAACAATAATATTTTTCACTCTATTCAACCATAACATGGTACTGATCAAGTAGTTGTCAGTAATGGTACTACTCTCCCTGTAACCTCCAAAGTTTCCTTATCTTTCCATACAAATCTTTGACCATTATACTTAAATAATATTCTCATTGTGCCTAACCTTACTGCCAATTTATTTTTTGTTGCTCAATTTGTTAAAGACAATTCATGTTTAATTGAATTTAATCTCCTTAGTTGTGTTATGAAGGACCTTTCCACTAAGTTTCCACTTCTCGTAGAAAATATCCACAATAATCTCTACCCTCTCAAGATTCTTCTCAATTTCACAATCCCATGGCTTTTATTGCTCAACATGCTTCTTTACACCTCTGGAATCAACGTCTTGTTCATTGATGTAATTAGATTTTAAAAAAATTATTTATGTCTGATCCGGTGTCTCGTACCAATCTTTATTATAATTTATGTCTTTAAAGCAAAAATTTTCATCTTCCTTTTTTTTTACATCCATTAGAGTATGTACTACACCTCTTTAACATATTTATTGTGACATTTGAGACCATCATCTTTGTTATCACTTTCTGGTTTATAATATTTTATAATTTTTATTTATTATTTTAGTCGTTACACTTGGATTCTTCCTCTAGATCATAAGTCTTAAGCATTACAAATTTTTCAAAATTTCAAAACCATTGTTAAAATCTTATTCTCAAACAAAAATCAAAATGCTTGAATGTAATGGAGCTTTTGAGCTCATCAAAGGATCGTTGCTACCTTTCTCACCACTAATGCCTCTTCTTTTTGTATGTCTTATCTTTAGACCCTACAACAAAATGGTTTTGCTAAAAATTCATCATATAACTGAAGCAGGAATCACTCTTCCTATTCACAGTTGTCTTTTAAAGCGATTTAGTTTAAAGCATTTTCCACTGTTGTTTACCCTCTAAATCTTTCACCATCATCTACCTACATTTCAAATCTCCTTATGAAATGTTCAATTCTTCTCCCAATCTTATTCATCTTTTTTTTTTGTTACACATGATATCATTTTCTTCCTCACACTAGAACTAATAGACTCACCAAAATTCATTCCCTGTGTATTCCTGGCCTACGCCTCCAATTATAAAGGATACAAATGTTTTGATCCCTCCACAAATAGAATTTATATTTTTCGATATGATAGATTTCTTGAAACTCAATTTCCTAATCTACAACCTAACTCCTTTCCCTCTTCTACCACTTCTCTCTCTTTACCACTACAATTTCATTTATCATTTTCTCCTCCACCACCTTCTAGTTCTCCCTTCTTATGGGTCTCAACTACTTCTACCTCACTTATGCCTCTTGTACCCTTTTTCCTTCCTATTCCACTTGTTTCTAAATCATCAACCTCATCTTCTCATCCAATGGTCACTCAGACTCAGGATCATACTTAACCTTTAAAATCTTTTCTTAACCATATTACTTACAACACCATTATTCCTACGCCTCTTGATCCAAACCCTACTTCTTTCTCTCATGCAAACAAATTTCCTCACTGGTGACAATCCATGCTTGATAAGTTCAAAGTTCTTTGTTCTAACAATACTTGATCCCTTATTCCTACTGTTCTAGGTGCAAATATTGTCAGTTGTAGGTGGGTATTCCGTATAAAGCTTAATACTGATGGTTCCCTGGATTGTTATAAAGCACGCCTACTAGCTAAAGGTTATCATTAGTCACTTGATCTTGGCCATACTAACACATTTACTCTAGTTTTCAAACCAACCACCATTTGCCTCATTTTTACACTTGCTTTAGCTAAAAACTAGTCCATTGTTAGTTTGATGTTAACAATGCTTTTCTCCATGGCAATTTACAAGAACCTGTTTTTGTGCAACCACCATTTAGTTTTGTTAATTCTCATCATCCTTATTATATATGTCATCTACACAAAAACCTATATATGTCATGAAATGCAAGCTAATTGGGTAAAAAGGGGTTTGGTTTTTGAAATCATTAATTCAACTAAATCGAATTGCAAAATGTACTTTTGAATTTTAGGGATTCAGAAAATCAGAAAGGTAAAAATAAGTGATTAAACAGTGATAAAGTCCTCTTGAAAATGAGCTCTAGCTGTCATAGTTAAAAATTGATTTTAATGGGAGAAGAAATCACTAACTTTCAAAATGGTAAACCTTAAAGAACTCTTTAAGTCCAGGATCTTAATCAATGGGACTCCATTTCTTACGATCTTGTTAAGTGCTCTTAGTGTGTGCAGTAGGATAAGCCAATGCAACAAGTCAAATGAAATCTAGAATTAACTTAATATCAAACAAGACCATGCAAGATAAGAGAGAATCAAAGATTGTAAACAGACATATATGAAATTTCATATATTTAGGCTCAAGCTCTACATAAACAAATCCAAACAACATATAATGAATATCCAAGATTTGATTACAAGTATAATCAAGTAGCCCAACTATACATTACAAATCCTAAACTTAGGAATTTATAAAGTAAAAGTTGAACTATGGATTGAACTACTCTCCTCTTAAGCTCATAGAACTCCAGCCATTACTACATCTTCAAGAGGAAAAGAAACGCCTAGCCATGCATAGCTCTCGGAAGCTTCACAACTGAGAAGGAATCAGAGGCACCCATGGTTGCAGATTGACAGTGAAAAATAGAAGAAAAATAAGGTTAGATGAGAGAAAGATGATGGAGAGTGTTTTTGGAGGCTATGGTAATGTTGTTTGTGCTCCTCCATTTATCTCAAAATAGGGTTTTTAAGAAGGTATCCGGGTTGGTTTTCACGAATGGGTAAGTGGTTTTTTCTAAAAATGGTTTGGATCTGCACTACTAACTTGAATGTTTCGCCGTGACAAACATTTCATGAAAGGTTTTACTGGAGGTTATTATGACTTCGCTGTGGCAACATCAGGTCCTCACGGCGGTGAACTATTCTCGAAAGGTTTTGCTAGAGGTTATTATGACTTCACTGCGACGAACTTTTCATGAAAGGTTTACTGATTGATTTCTCTGGTTTCACCACGGTAAAACATCATCTTTACCGTGGCGAACTTTGCCTGTTGGTGTTGTTGATTGGTGTGCTGGAATTTCTTGGTCTTCCCTCTTGGCTCTACTTCTTAAGTGTCCTGCAATGAAAAGTAATAGTTTGCAGTATCAATTATCCTAAAAAGATCGATTGAGTGCAATTACTAATTATTTATGACAAATTTACCCTCAAACTACATTAATTCAAAACAAGCACTCATAAGCTAAATTAAGCACAATATTCAATAAAAAGAGCCAAAAAGTATAACAAAATTATGAAATTATTACCAAATAATATAGAAAACCTGGATTCAATCAAATTCTCCCACACTTAGACCTTTGTACTCCTGGACAAAGCTTATAAAAGTCAAAGAGATACAAGTGCAAAAGAAAATACCGATCATGCTTAAAAATAAGAGCAAAAAATCAGTTAAACCACTTTCTTAAAAATCAACTAAAGCAAACTGAAGGGGCGCTAAGAAAATAAACACTATAAGTATTTAATCCAAGAGATTGAGCAAAAGAGATTTCTCTCAAGGGAACGTGTTTAACTCTCAACTCATTTGTCTTGGGATAATTTCACTCTAAAATCTGCTTAGTCCATTCTCTACCATAAGCTTATGATAATTCTACCTCTCCACTACAAGAACTATAATTTCGTAAATCAAAAGGACTTTTAGGGTTGTAATGTATGGAAGGCTAAATAAAATGGATCGAATAGAAGAAAAAGATGAGTAACATGCATCACAATTATTTTCCACATGAAAAAACATCAACGATTCTAAAGAAATATTTAAAATTCTAACATAGCATTTTTTTTAATAACTTTTCTCTATAACTTTTCTCTTTTGAGAAACATTTTCTGTTTTTTTAGAAAGCTTTTTTGGTTTTTTTAACATTTTCCTTTTAAATAAAGCTAGAGATAAAATATTTACATCAATTGTGGAAATATGCATACACTCTAAAAGATGGCTCAAAGGGGCTAGCAGTGGTTAAGTGTTTGGGGTTTATGTTTGGGTAAGAAGGGTTTTGAAAAGAATGCCTTTATCATATTCACAAAATTTTAATTCATCAAACCTTGATCAAGAATTAAAACAAGTTCTAGAGAGATATGAAATTAAGCAGACACACACAAATGAAAGAACTCAGATCTAAATATCCTTCCAACAAGGTTAATATCTCAATTAAGCAATCTCAGGGTTTAAAAATGCATAGTGCTACTTTTTCAGCGTACCCTCACTTACTTCTCGTTGAAGACATTGAAAATGAAATTAGCCAAAATCAATTATCATTTAAAAACGTGGATGGTTTTCCAAAAACACATGTAAAACATTGAAATTTAAAAAATCTTCAAAACACAAAAGTATAAAGAATCTAATTTGAGAGAACCATTGAAATAAGGGAAATTAAAACAGTGAATTTATTAATTAAAAATTTTAAATTTTTTGTGACGGAAATTGACTTCACCTCAATCACCAAGTTTAAAAATTGAAAGATAACACACAAATGACCTATCCAAAAGCACTTAAATGGAAAAAAATGATGCATAAAGAAAATACAAAGATGGAAGTCCCTCCCCCACTCTTAAACACATTATTGTCCTCAATTATGAAGAAATCAAAACATAATTGTGTAGTGAAGATAAACAATAGAGCTACTGAATAATAAAGCACAGGGGAAAGCACAACGAGAATCATATGAACAACTTGCCATTAATCCATGTCAATAATAACAAGGTACCTGAGTATTTAGCAGACTGAAGACTAAATACATAACTTGTAGCATCCCACTTCCGCAAGACCCGAACCCGACATCGACGGTGATATTCGAGTCCGTGCCCGCGAAAGTAGCATGCTAGACCCGTCAATCATTCACAAATCGATATAAATTTTTTTTGAAACACTAACATAGACAGAAGTCCATTTTTAATTTGGGCCCAATAAGATAAAAGGTTGCTAGTACATTGCTTTCAAGACATTACAGTCCACAGTTGCATGATTAAATAGAGCCCAATTTCATTTATCCCCCATTTTAGTTAGAGACCAATCGACTTTGGGCCATTCAGGCCCATTCAATACACAAAACATTTGCAAACATTTCCAATTGATATATATAGCAATATTAGCATTTAATCAATCCCATTTACAAATCCAGTACAAAGATTCCCATTCTGTATCACTTATTACATATCGAAATATACAAATACATACTGCACAGAAATTGCAGAAAACACTCTATACAAAATCCTAATGCAGACACGAACTGATCCCAACCTCTAACTTTCCCTTGTGAGTAGTAAGTCTACTCCCATTGCATAACGAGGTATTCTTCTGAATCCTGAAAAATAGATACAAATTTTGGTTGAGTTTTGCAAACTCAGTGAGTGACCATCATCAATGGTTCACCCAATCACACAACACAAAATTTCATTCCCAAGATGCCACAATTCACATTCACTATTACACTTCACATTGACAGGCAGTACAGTTTCACATGCAATACAATTTCACATTTCATTCAATACAATCAAATCAATCATTCCCATTCAATACACTCAAATCAATCATTCCCATTCAATACAATCAAAGCATATCACTCCCATTCAATACAATCAAATTAATCATGCCCATTTAATACAATCAAAACATGATGCATATGTGCATGAGACCTACTTTCCATTTATTACCTTGTTGTGACCGAGTGCCTAAACTGTCCCGTATCCATTGGATATCGGGCTCATTGATAACTGTTCCATATAGGGCTCGTTAAGCGTTAAACGCATCTTAGGGGTAGGAGAGCCCTCTGGGTATGCACTACTCCCTTTTCGAGCTCGAGACTCTTTTTCACTCGTTGAGCTTTAAGCTCTGATCGTTGGCGACTCTGGTCACAACTGCCATTATATTTTATGCATTC
>JANIJH010000225.1:68587800-68613278 GCA_024520975.1 Erythroxylum areolatum | reverse complement strand
GTAAAGACCTAAACCTAGCTACTGCTCCATATATAAGGTATAATTCTACCGTAAAAGAGGTACGCAATCATAACCTAACTTTCTCTGCATTCAGCAGCCTCACTTTCACCAAAAGACTGACTTGAGCATCGGAGGGGCTAATCAGGACACAACCCCCGACGTGTCTTCTTTGTTTTGCAGGTACCTTCACGTCGAAGTCATCACAAGAAGCAACCAACTCATGGATCCAAACGACAACGTCCCGTTCCGTCAGAATCCGGCAGAACCAGTATATTTATTATCAAGGCAGCTCAAAATTAAATATCAATGAAATGTCTAAAAGGTCGATTTGGCAATCAAGAAAAACTTTATAAGCAGTCAACAATAATAAAAAGCATCTAATTTGGAGTTTCATTTAACTTTGCATTTACGTTATTATTTAAAATGCATGAATTCGACTTCCCAAGTCCTAAGAGTGCAACACCAAACGGCGCTATCTCAGGAATCTCTTCTTAGTTTTTGGTTTGGATCGTCAGCGATCCTCCACAACCTTCCCTGGCCTTGAACAGGTTCTGAAGTCAATAGGTGGGCTGTGTTCTATTCAGTTGCAGGTTCATCCCCCCAAAAGGAAAAAAGAACGACTTTCTTTTGGTTTTACTGGGCATTTATTCACGTTTTAAACTATAAATTACAGATTATACTACTTACCAATTATAATAGCTAGTATCCTTAGGATTATTGATGGATTTCATTGTACGTTCGTAACCGAAAATGAGTTGAATATCACAGCCATTGTACAGTATAATTAAGGTGAACAATGTTTTATAACAATTTTTTCATTTGAATAATATTAATAATTGAGGACTTGTCAAAGCTTAGAAAAATGTAGTTATGAAATGTCATGTCAAGATTACTTTGGCTTTACAGGGTTAGTGTTCGTGATCCACTCTCAGAAGGGAAGGTCGCTGGAACCTTGATTTCTTCTTTCCATTATTTCTGTGGAGTGTCGAGTCAAACTCAAATGATTATGGAAAAAGATTTTTAAAAAATCTCGAATCATTAACGTTTCAACTTATTCCCACTACCGAATACATCGTTTTAAGAGAAAAAGAAGGTGGGGAATTTAATTTGAACGCTATTCTTATCATAAACTTGCAGCATTGATGAATTAGATTTCCTATTAATAAAATATATTAACTAATTATACGATAATTTATAATTTATATATTTCATTATAACTTCCAAAGTCAAACAACATATTTAATTTAAGTGATTGCTTAAGAAATTATAAGACTTCAGCATCCTGCAAAATTTTATAGAATTCCAATTAAAGGCGTTAATGTTTATATAATTTCTTTTATAAAAGTAAATCAAAGCATCTTTAGTCTCTGAAATCCCCCCAATTTGGTCCAAGCCGGTTCGTACAATTGGGCCAAGGCGATTGAGCGTGCTATCGTTAACGATGATGGTGAGACGTGATCGCTACTTATCAGAACCTTTGATTAAAATTTCGCAGGTTTGGACCCCACTTTGGTTTTTGGTGAATTTCGGTGGGCACCATCCAACGGTGATTAATTAGCTCTTGGAATCGAACGTGCATCCAAAAACAGCCGCAACTTTAGAAATACTGTTTAGCCTTTGAGTTGCCGGCTTGCAGCTGCTTAAGATAAGAACTAGCAGATGCACGCGCAAATGCGCATGAATAATCTAAATAAATATAATGCCCGTTTAATTTAAGATTAAGGAGTACTTATCAATATATTATATTATTTAAAGCTAATGTATAAATAAATATTACGTGATTTAAAATTTTGTAGGAAAAATAGAATTGAAAATTTTGTCAGAAAAGGTAAAAATATAAAAGTTAAACATTTATAATGAATTAATAAAATAAGTAAGTTGAAATTAAAAATTAAAAAAATAAGAATCAAAGCCGTTGGATAAAACGGATGGCTGTGCTTAGTAATGACTAATAAGTAAGGAAGTCGAATCACGAACTCGAAGTCATGGTTATAACCAATAAGTCACAGGCATTTGTGCTTAGTAATTACTGATAAGTAAGCAAGTCGAAGTCACGAACTCAAAGTCACAATTGTAACTAATAAGTCATAAGCGTGACAATAAGATGGAAGCGGGGTTAGATCAATGGGTCGGTGTACTGATTACACTTAATAATTATATTTTATTTATAATTGTTTTAATCAAATATTTATATTTAAATTAATTACATTGTAATTAATTAATTATAATTTAATTGATTAATCAATCACTTATCATTTAGTTAATTAATTAATTTTATTTTTATATGTGTTAGATATGTTATAATTAATTAATCAATTAATTTTGTTTTAATTAATCGACTAATTAATAATATTTTAATTATATTTCATTAAAAAAATTATGTATCATAGATGTGAGATACCATCCCTTTGATCCAAGCTTCTATCTCATCGTCATGTCTATGACTTATTAGTAACAGTCGTGACTTTGACTTTGACTTTGATTCATGCCTCCGACTAAAAATTTACAGTCGTGATTAATAATAATAATAATAATAATAGATGAGAGGATAAGTCACACCTGTGATACATATATATTTTTATAATTTTTGAAATATAATTAATTAATTACAATATATTTAACACATATAAAAGATATAATTAATTAATTAAAAAATGATAAGTGATTGGTTAATTAATTAATTAATTTAAATATAATTAATTGAATAAAAATTTTATTAAAGATAATTAAAATATAATTATTAAATGGACACTGCAGAAATGGGCAGTTATAATCTAAATAAATATAATGCCCACTTAATTTAGAATTAAGGAGTATTTATAAATATGTTATGTTATGTAAAGCTAATGTATAAATGAATATTATGTAAATTTAAAATTTTGTGGGGAAAATAGAATTGGGGATAAAATTTTGTGAAAAAGGTAAAAGTATAAAAGTTCAAATATTTAGAATGAATTAATAAAATAAGTAAGTTGAAATTTAAAATTAAAAATAACAAAATTTAGAAATGTATAGTAAGGAAGGAATTAAAAAGGTTAAAATTTATGAATGTGGATAAAATTATGCGAGAGAAAACAAATTAAAATATGAGTTAGAATATTTAAAATGAATTAATATAATTAGTTCGTAAAAATTAGGAATGAAAAATAAAAATGAAATTTTCGAAAGAGAAAAGTCATGGGCAACTGTGAGTGAAAGAAAATTTAAAATACTTGTGTGAGTTACTATTAATTATTAAATCAATTATTAATTAAAATAAGAAAAAAAAGTCACTATTGTGAGTTATTAAGTCACACCCATGACTGATGTTGAGATCCCTACACCTAACCTAATCCAATTGAGCCGTAGAAGCAAATATCACACTCATTGCAGCCTTTTCTTCTTCGATGTTAAATTTGTTCATCGGTGATTCTTACGACTTTTTCTCGTCTGCCACCACCTTCTTTCATGGCCTCAGTCTCCCCAACATTTGCTCCAACACGTCGTATACCATCAGCTGTCAGTGAGATACATGCTAACTTTCCTTAAAACTTTTTTTTTCATTTTATAGTTTATTTGTCGCATTTGCAGAGAGACAAAGTTAATTGTTGTTGTGATGTTAGTATAACATGTTCAATTAGATAAGGTATAATCTGGGTTTATGAGGGGGAGTTATTTTTTTCTTTAATTGTCTTCTTCGTTTTAACTTATAATTATTTATTAAAGCCTGTATACTTAAGCCGAAATTGAAATTAAAATTATAAATTTGAATTAATTTTTTTAATTAGTTAAATTTAAAAAAATGTGGCTTCATCCATCCTGGGTTAGATTTTTTAACACATGTAAAGTATAACTCCATTCTATAGGCCTCGAATGGGTGATTAGGTATACGTTATCATATGGGTGGGGCTAACTTTTGTTGATACTTAAATATGGCCTATCAGAAAGTTCAAAAGAATATAGAACTTGTGTATATTCTTAAACACAAATAATTTAAATCACAAATATATAAATTTGGAAGTTAGTATGAAGCAGAGGTCAATGGTGACAAAATCAAAGAGGTTTCATTATGAGAAATGATAATAATAACTTAGACCCAAAAAAGAAGAAGAGAAGAAGCCGATGGTAGAGAAAGAGACGAAGCCAGAGGAGTCACCATAGAAGAAGGTTCTGGAAAAGAAGAAGAAGAGACTGAAGGGAGCCGCTTAAAAATTAATAATAACAGCATCAATACATGCACGTACAAGTCACATGAGTTATTTATTAATTGGGTTGATAGGTTTAGAATAAATGTTGCAGAGAATACCAAAATTTATTACTTTAAGATTTTGTATTCTTTTCGGTCGATTAATTTTAAGATTTGAGATTTTATATTCTTTCTAGTCAATTAATCTTAAGATTTGTGTCAAAATTTTTATTAATGTCTACTAAAAGGTTAATAGAATAAATTGAAGTATAAACTTAATTAATTAATTATTAATAATAAAAGTTATTGTAACATGCAATAGTAGTTTATATATGTTGGGATACTATGTAGTGTATACAGCCTGTCTACTATGAAGAGGTAAGGCTGCGTACTATCAAACTTTCCCAAACGTCATTTTATTGCAAGATTTCGGATTGGATGTGATGATGACAATATATATATATAGTTAATAATAATAATAATAATAATAATTTCTAATGACATAATTAACAGCAATTATTAATAATTATTAATTAATAATAACACAATTATAACTAAACTAATAATTAATTAATAATATGAAAGGATTAATAAGAACATGTCTATTTATTAATTAACAATAGTCATTGATGTGGTAATAAAGAAAACAAAATAACATGCATGGTTGTGACTTGTTTGTCACGCTTATGACTATTAAGTCACAGGTGTGATTACTCAAGATTTGTCTAATTTCAGTTTTTATCTATATTTAAAAGTTATTGGACCCAACTATGAAAAATGACACAAATAAAACTAAATTAAAAATTGAATATATATATAAAAAGAAATGCATATATATACTTAATAAATAATAACATGAAAGGATTAATAAATGTTAGATAGTTAATAAAAATATAATTCTGAATTAAGTAATAACTAATAATAAATAACAATTAACTGACATAATTAATTTAAATAATTTGACTTATTAGTCCCAAGCATGAAGAGCGATATTACACTGTTGTCATTAATATATATATAATTAATATTAGTATATGGTCCTTAATAATAATATTATAATAATTAATATTGAATTTAAGGTTAGTCAAAACTGTGAAGAGCTATATATGTACTTAATATTAGTATATAATACTTAATAATAATTAACAATTAATGATGCATAGTTATGACTAAGATATATACTTTATATATAGTACATAATAATATAGTAATAATAATTAAAATTTAATAATTAATAATGCATGGTTAATAAAGTGCATAGAGCTTGGACAATAATGGGTGATGAAAAAGTAACAAAAACAAAAAATAATAGTTACAGAAATATATATAATAACATTCAAGGTCACGACTCTGACTAAATAAGTCACAGGTGTAATAATGACGGGTAGGGTGTAAAGAATTGAAGTCAATCGGATGAAAGGGGTGGTGGGATGGAAACCGTTCTTGTGCACGGTTGTGCTTTAACAAGTCACAACCGTGCACGAGTCACGCCTGTGACTAAGTCACAGGAGTGATAATATACTTAATAATCATCAGAAATAATAATAATAAAATAGCTTTTTACGCTAATTTTTAAATATAATCATAATTTGTTAAAGCATGCATGAAAGAACTTTTGAACGTAACACTTCTTTATGTAAACTTTTTGACGTTACCCTTATTTGTCCATACATGCAACGCTTAGTTAGCTGAATAATAATTAATAATTAATAATAACAATTAATTATATTTTAATTAATTATAATTTAATTAATCAATCAATTAATTATATATTAATTAATCAATTAGTTAATAATATTTCAATAACTTAATTTGTTATATTTTAAATATATTTAATTTAAAATAAAAAGAAAATATATGTGTCCATGACCCCTTAGTATATAGTATTTAATTAACTTAATACTAATATATAATAATTAATAATTTTATTAATTATAATTTAATTAGTGCATATATCTTTTGTTATGTTTAATTAAAAAATGAAATAACATGTACGACAACTGAGCATAAGTCAAGGCTGTGACTAATAAGTCATAGGAGTGACGATAAACTTAATAATTATATTTTAATTATATTTAATAATTTTTAATCAATTAATTATAATTAAATTAATTAGATTGTAATTAATTAATTATATTTTAATTGATTAATCAATCATTTATAGTTGAGTCAATTAATTAATTATATTTTTATATGGGTTAAATATATTATAATTAATTAATCAATAAATTATTTTTAAATTAATAAACTAATTAATAATATTTTAATTAATTTATTAATTAATTATATCTTAATTATATTTAATAAAAAAATTTATAAAAATATATATGTGTCACAGGTATGACTTATATATTATTATTATTATACTTAATAAACTTAATAATCATGTTTTAATTATATCTAATAAAAATCCTTAATAAATGAAATATATTTAAATTAATTAGATTTTAATTAATTAACTTAATGCACTTAATAATTATACATTAATTAAACATTTTTAATCAATTAATTATATTTAAATTAATTAGATTGTTGTTGACTAATTAATTACATTTTAATTGATTAAGCAATCACTTATTGTTTAGTTAATTAATTAATTAATTAATTATATATGTGTAAAATATATTATAATTAATTAATAAAATAATAAAAAATTAATTAATTAATTATATTTTAACTATATTTAATAAAAATTTTATAAAATATATAGGTATTACATATGTGACTTAAGTGTCATACCTATGAACCTCTCATAGTATATATACTTAATTAGTAATGAAGTAGAAGGGAATTAATTATAATTTAATTGATTAATCAATAGTTAATTAATTAATTATATTTTTATGTATTAATTATATTATAATTAATTAATCAGTTATTTCGTTTTAATTATTCAACTAATTAATAATATTTTAATTAATTAGTAATATTTTAATTATATTTAATAAATTTTTTAATAAAAATATATATGTGTCACAAGTGTGACTTAAATGTCACACCAGTGACACCTCTCATATATTATTATTATACTTAATACTCGTAATACTTATATTTTAATTATATTTATTAAAATTTTAAATCAATTAATTGTATTTAAATTAATTATATTGTAATTAATTAATTAAACAGGCGTTACGATATAATTAATGCACTTAATAATTATATTTTAATCACATTTAATAAAATTTTTAATCAATTAATTATATTTAAATTAATTAGCTTGTAATTAATTAATTAATTATATTTTAATTGATTAAGCAATCACTTATAGTTTAGTTAATTAATTAATCATATTTTATATGTGTTAAATATGTTATAAATAATTAATCAATTAATTATGTTTTAATTAATCAACTAATTAATAATATTTTAATTAATTAATTATATTTAATAAAAAATTTATAAAAATATATAGGTGTCACATGTGTGACTTGTGTCACACCTATAACACTCTCATAATATGTATATTTAATAAATAAGGAAGTCGAAGTCACTGCTAATAAGTCACAAGCATGACAATGAGATGAAGTCGTTGGATCAAAGGGATGGTGAGATGGAAATGCGTAGTCATCCATCCCATTTGTCCTTAGTGTATATACTTAATTAAATGTTTATAGTGAAGTAAACGATTTTTAACAAGAAATAGATAGGTAAAAAGAAGGTTCATAACTTCAAAGGAAACATGGGTCCTGTGACAAATTCATACACTTGTTAATCTAAACCAAAAACCAAAAGAGAAATTCATGAACAGTTTGAGGTTAAGTAGAAGAAATAATATGGAGGGAATGTATCTATCCATATGGAAACTAAATTGATCAAAAGACAATCTAAATGGCAAAGACTAAGTCCCCCGTGTCCCAAGACTGTTCAATGCCATGATTCATGGCCTAATCCAACTTCCCACAATTACCCGTTGTGTGAAGAAGGATTGGGCCAAGATATGGATTTCATTTTCCCAGTTTTTACTCGACGCATACGTGTAAATGCACGTAGATTACATTATCTCATAAGCGAACTTAATTTGTGCACAAATTAAATGCAGATTATATTATCTCATAACCTAGTCTAAATAAGAAGATCTACGTAGTATAGGAGAATAAATAAATACATAAAAAGAAATAAAAATTCGAGAAGAGCAACAGCATCTTGTAGCTTTTTCTCTAGCGATTAGTACTAGTGATTCTCTAAGGGAATAATGTGGACTACAGGCACTCAAGATAGCTACAGGAAAGAAAATAAAGTTAATAAAAAGACATATACTGTCGTAGCTTTCTTGGACTCTGATATTGCTGGATAACATGTCTTGTATGGGCAAGTTTGACTTGACTAGATAAACCTTGGCTGATGAGATTCATTCAGCATGAGAATATTGTTGCAATGTATCCAAACAAACTAATCTCCATTAACCTGTGTCAATTGCTTCCATTGCAGTTTGTCTAGATAATGCCATTTTATGTGTTTGCCACTTGATCTTCTTCATATCATTAATTTCATCTTTTGCAAAGGGAAGAGATATGGGAATAAGGAATATATAGCGATTTCCATGTCAAGTTGCAGCTATTGTTGAAAAGGCTAAACAATTAAAGCACGCCATTAGATGCATCGACCAACTTACATTTGCTCCTAAATGTGGAAAACACGAGATAACCCCGTTTTCTTATTAGTAACAAAGAGTCGCGTTGTAACATTGAAGTAGGCAAGTAAGTGAAGAGACATGATCGCAGAGATATTAATTAACAACTACATAAAGGGAGGCTATGTCCAATATTAATGGTTAAAAATACATCTTTCTAGTGTAGGTATTAGGACGTGTTAAGGAATATTTTAAAGTATGAAGGATAAGCGACTAAGGGTGTGGAGACCACAAGGACTAAGCACAACATTCAGACTATTGTTTATGATTATCTCACCAACTCAGCATTCTTATTCTCTGACTCTATCCAAGCCCCTCTGATCTCTGTTGGTAGTATATTGTTTAACATAACAAATATAGTAACAATCGACAATCTGGTTAGCATGTTCTATACATCACCCAACAAAGTTGTCTAAGACCTTTAATAGGAAAACCAATATACACTAGTATATCATCAATCTTGACGTTGCATGTACATTTTTATCAATCTAGATATGCTCGCCACTTTTCCTAAACACTCTATAAATGTTTCAGGTCTTTTACTAGATTTGATAAGAAAAATACTCTTATCGAAAGTTTTTAAAAGCACCCCTTTTGTTCTTCTCATTCAACAATCTGTCCTTGAGTGTTATATCGACATACAGGTGTGAGGAAGGCCTACATCGTTTGATTGGGTGTACGTAGCAATCATGCACGTACCGGCACAACGTTTACGTCGATTAGTTAATATGGAGTCATTATGACGAGCATGACCAAATTTCCCTAGAGGTCCTCAAGAATCTCATGTACCCGTCTCATTTACTTGATGATTATTTCAGCGAGAGTTCTCCATTTTTCTGTATTGATGACAGCTTTTGAAGATCGTCAGAGTTGTTCGTGACTTTCTTCGACTTCAATAATAATAGAGTTGACGGTAGCATATATTGATGCCTACACTAGACATTTGATGAGGCACAGAAGAAAGTGTGTGGAAAAAGTGGTTTCGGAGTAGCTTAGAAAATTAAAAGTGTGTGTTCCTACAACTCCAAAGATGGTGGGGAATGAGTCCTTCAGGATTATGATGGTGCTTGCTACTATTTGGTAGGGTGTATCCAAAAGTCAATTTGATATTGAGAGAGCCAGCTGTAATGGGTAATAATATTTAAATATGATGATAAGCTTTTCAATCATTTTGTGGAAATAAAATGAATATAAGGAGAATTAAGCTTATATATGAAGTCAGACTCGGTCATACTGATAAGACATTTGACTTGGGGTGGGATGGGATGGCCAAGTCCTAAATACATTTTGAGTCTTTAATTTAATTTGCGACTTATTAGTGAAAGTTTTATTAAGAGAATTTTAATATTAACATTTATGAAATTTTTTTGGAATAAAACTATAAATTGAAAATATATGGCAGCACTCAAATAGGAAACCTTACAATTAAACTATAAAGATAAGTTTTTGATTGAGATTGTGTTGTAGTGTTTTTTATTTATTTATAATTTTCTTTTTAAGCACTGGTGTGGTGCAGAGCACAGAGTGGAAGTAGGCTTTAGAAGTGGTCTTTGATCACCATAATGATCTCCAGTGACAACCGAAAAGAATAAAGATGGAGAGATGAGACGGTACTTTTAAAGGGATCAATATCTACACTAGCTTTTCAGGGACAGATATGGATGCCACCCAATTAGAGCGTGTCTAATTGGTTTACAATTTGTAAACTCTCAGACATTGTGATTTGGGATCGCATTCCAAGGTAATCCATATTTTCGAGCTTGTTTTGGCGTACAATTTGTTGCAGAATCACATTCTACTTGTAGGAATATCTTTTTTCTCAATAAAACCCAGATTTTCTTTATCTAAGGTAAAGCTTATCAATAAATTTAAAGTTCTTCTATAGTCGCTATTTCTTTAAATATAAATGTTTTAAAATTTTATATGCACACATTATTTTATAAATTATACATTTTAAAAAAGTATTTAATAAACGGTTGATTGAACAAAATCAAACTCGAGATTTCATATCAAATAATGACACTTAAAACCTCTGAGGCAACCCTCAAGGGCTATCAAAACAAAAGCAATGAGAAAGGATACATCGTCCGTATACCAATTTTAGGCAGCCTTAAATATATTGTTAGGCCCATTGACGCTCGACTCAGGCTTTAGTTCAACATACAAGGGCATGGGTCGAGGAAGTTTAAGAAACCTAACCTGGGTTTCTAAGCTCCCAGTAGTCTGAGCTTTTTACACATTACTCGTCTTTTATTCCAACTAATAACAAGATAAATCAACAACTGTGATGTAGCTTACAACTTCTTGGCAGTCAACACCCTTCTCATAACCTAGTTTTGCTTTGGAATTAGATCTATCCTGGTAAGGGAGGTATGTTATTCAGAAAACAAACATTACTTGAAATGAAATATTTTCTCCGTCATAATCGTATGAACATTTTATTTGTCATATCCCTTGGAGCTAACTCAGGCTCAAGCCACAGATCTATTATCAACTGAAAGGGTACCAACTTTTCCTTCTTTAGCTTTTCTTTTGTCATAAAATATCAGGATTACAGGGCAGTGAACACTCGTATGCGATTCCTTTTGGTTGGTTGAAGGTCTCTATCAGCTTATCATCAAGTAGTACATACCCGTGGCCGAAAGTACACCAGCTCTCTCTCTCTCTCTTTGCAATTGCTTCATTATTTTAAAGACCTCGGATTGAATGGACCAGGTTGTTCGTGGACTTTAAAGACTCTTGAGAAGTCACATTCCTAAAGAACATTAGGCCCGGTTCATCTGCAGAGAGAGACGTTAATGTTCTTCAGGGCTTGATTCTTTGAAAAAGAGTAATAAGCCAAGTTAAGGACTTCTCGTCAATGTTAGGAAGGAGCAAAAGCCGATGTGTACGTAGCTCTTGAGTGTAGCTTTTTGTAAAGGATCACCCCCTACACTGCCATTTTTACCATGGAAACTAGATAAGCTATACTATTCCTCTCCGCTCTTTTGGAAATTCCAGTTGTCTCCTTAATTTGTATGCTATCCAAACCAACATTATAGAACTCCTATTTCAATTTCTTTAATAAAAAGAAGAATTACAAGGATGGGTTAACATCATATTTTTGTAAAAATCATTGTATCTTGTGCATATTTTTGTAAAAATCATTGTATCTTGTGCATACTTTCTAACGGAGGAGGAATATAGAATTTGTGTTGGGCTTAGCTACAAGAAAGACATTACGCTGGCTGCAACTACGCTAACTACTTTGTAGCCGATCAATATGGTCATCAATGCTACTATCCAAGCTAATGCGCCTACTAGACTGACTGGACGAGCATAAGATAGGTCCCTTTTGGGCTGTACCTGCCCAGGTGTCCCATTTCTTTTTAAAATATTTCTCAAGGACTTGTTACAAGGAGTACCCTTCATTTCTAAAAACATTATCGACATAGTGACTGGACCAGTTCCCAAGTGATTTTTGTTTGGTTACGAATTAAGGGCCATCTAAAATTTTTTGTGATGAATCAAAACAATGTGGAGTTAATCCTCATGATTGATCACCACTTGATCGATACAAACCATGGGAAAATGCAAAATAAAAAAAGCATTTATTTATGAAATTTCTTTATCAACTCTTGCATGGACCAGTGGACCTTTCTCTTCAGCCTACAATGGTGACTGATCACTCAAATATGCTTAAGGTATATTCATGTATTCATTGTTTTTTGCATAAGAAAAGATCATAGTTCGTGTGGTTGCTGTTTCATTACTTTTTATCTGTTTACTATTTTTGTTTTCGTGGACAGGTTTAGTGTCTCTGCCTCCAAGCTGATCCATCAAAGTTGGTCTGTTCCCAGTGTGAAAAAAGTAAAAGAAAAGGTAGAGAACAATGTGAGTAATAACATATCCTGGAAGGCATTACCGAATGAGAATTGCGTAGCAGAGAGCCATGAGCTAACAACCAAAACTTCCTGCCACTATTGTAACTTTTCCAATGGATCACCATGAAAATAATCAATATTTTTACTCTTATCCTAAGTGCATCAGATAAAACAGAACAACCAGTTAGCCCTGCACCTATATTCGTGCATATAGCAACAAAACAATGTGAGGAGCTATTGCACACCAAGTCATGCCAGCGTCTCAGGTAGCCAGCTATAAGCTTTTGGAATGTTGTTTCTCAACCAACAAAAGTACGAAGCTCCAATTCCAAGGACCTGAAACCGTGCGATTCCAGAAAGCACCCAATCCTACTTTTTTTCTTGGCAGTTTGTTCTCAGTTTATTCAAAATGCCTACGTTAGTCTCCTGTCATCTGAGGCCAAAGGCTTGAGTCCTGGACATGGAAAATTGCAACTAAATGTAAATAATTCCTTTGTCACCATCTTCTTAAACTTTTTCTGTTGTGTCCGGTGTTTTTGTTTTGTTTTGTTTTGTTACGGTCATTGTTTGGACTTGGCAGGTGTAAAAGAATGAGAAGCACTAAGCCTCAAATATTTTAATAGGATAAGCAAGCTTAATTAAAATGAACTTTGGCAGTAAATGCATGTAAGTCCACATAACAAATATGACCAGAAAAGCTCTGCACTCCTTGTTTTACCTTTCCTTTTCTTTACAAAGTTGCTATAAACTTAGTTTGAGGAGCTTTGTCCTTTCCGGTGGATTGTAAAGGTTGAGGTTTTGGTGGTGAAGGAGGTGGAGTTTTGATTTGCAAAGGTTTTGTCCATGAACCAATGGGTTCAACGGGTTTAGTACATGATGGTAATGGTTCAGAAGACTTTTCAGGTTTGAGTTTTAAGGATCTGGTCGATTTGGGTTTAGTAGTGGTAGGATGGATATGCTGTCTAATCAAACGATAATTCATTTTGAATACTTTCTCATAATTAGTAGCTTTTGGATATGTTGGTGAAAAATAGATGGGTTGGATAACTAGAAAAGATGTGAGATAGGCTCTGTAAATAGTCTTGGACAGTTCTTTCTGCATATTGGCTTCCATTTATTGAAGTATTTCTTTCAACTTTTTGAGTTCTTACTCTTTAATAGTGAAGTCAGGCCAAAATATTGAGTGATAACATATCTTTAAAGATCTGCATCTAGTTGGGTCATTTGATATTTTAGGGATTTATACAAGGATTGGACCTGTGGGGAGACTATATCAACTTGTTGTAAGTAGCCTGCGTTTGTTGATTTAGCTCATCAATTTTGGAATCAATTTGTCGAAGAACTTTATTTTGGGTCAAAGCATTGTCAGTTTGCCACTGCCAATTGAGATTTTCATCAACAGGATTTGAGATCATAATTTCATAAGAAGTAATTCCTGTAGCACGAGCATAAGGGTTAGAGATAACCCTATTATTATCATCAATCCGTCTCTTCAGTGAAGGAAAGTCTTCCTTATATGATTTGACCATCATGCAAGGAGTGGGGTTTGGAGTAGAAACAACAAGAATAGAAGGAATAACTGGTTGAGAATGTTTGGAGATTGACTCTGGATAGAATAAATGTTTCCAATACAAGGTCTAGAATCAGGATCATCATCATCATTTTGACAATGAAATTGGCTTGGTAGGTTGACAACAATGAATTTCCTTTTACTGTTGATTTTTGTTTTTATTCTTCCTCTGTCGATTATATAGCTCATCATTATCATTGTTTGATTCATGATTTAGACATATTTCACAGTTTGGTTCATACGTGGAGGGATCGCCATCCTAAACAAAATGTCCATAATGATGGCTAACATATACACGTTCTCCATAAGGTTTGAAGTAATGGATAGTAGGTCCATCTTTGCCTTTTCTGTGTGAGAACACTGGTTGAAGCATCAAAACAGGACCAGATGTAATTGAGGGTCTAGGTTGATCTTCATTGGGCCAAGTGTAGATGGATTTCAGAATTCCATCTCTTAAGGTCTTAAGTACAGGAGGAGTGGTGGTGTGAAATGATTGCCTAGGAGGAGCATAGAATACTTTTTGGTAGTTAGTGATCCATTTAGTTGGCATTAACTTTTCAAGATCCATTGGTGGTAGTTGCTTCAGAATTTGTATAATCATAGTATGATCTTAAGCTCTGTCTGCTATCATGTATAAGGCATCTGAAGTAGAATTGGAGAAATTGAGATCTATTGCATGATTCTGCAATCTGTAGACCATATGATGGTGTCGAGTGGCCCTAATAGATGTAAGATCATGTTCTACTCCAGTGAACTTGTAGTTATTCAGACAAAATAGGATCGTCAAACCTGATATTGAAATAAGGGGCAATAGTGAGAATGATACTTCCTTTATTATTAGTTGTCAGTAAAGGACCAATTAAGGATTTTGATATGTAGTGTAGGCAGTGTCAAAAAGAGAGATTCGAGCTACATTCAAAATTCCTTGTCTTCCATGGAGGGTAAGAATAAGACAAATAGCTCCAACAATAAGATATGTAGGGTTCTGTTCTCTCCAAAAAGAGATGAGCTCCTTTGGAATTTCTAACTTCACATACTGTTTTGCGGTGGTAGCTTTTAGACCACGTTGCTTCAAATAGGAACTTTGGATGATTTCTTTAACTTTTGGATGATAGGTAGAGAGAATGATTCTTGTACTTCTTATTCAAAAATGGTTACGAGAATATATACTGTAGGGATTGAGCAAAGGTAATGAAATATCAGAAATATGACTTTTTGTAAGAAAATGGGTGATTTCTACAAGGTTTTCTATTTTATTGGAAAGAGTACATTTAACATGAGAAGGGAGATTGGCAATAGAAAGGGTTGAACAAAGATGAACAGTGTCACTTGGTAAGGTACTTATAGCTTAAGAGCTTTCCTTACTAACTCTAACCAAGAATACTATAGTCACGGTTAATAATACTTAAGGTTCAGATACCACTCGGGCTACCCTTAGTTAGACTACACATTAGGTGTTGAGCTAGCATCTCTCTCATTCTTTAAAGCTAGGACAAGAAAAAGGTTTCCTTCTTGTTTTACCTAGACACAGATTGTCAAAAGTTTTCAAAGAAAAATCATTTTCACCGTATCCTTTCAGGTCATTTCATTTTTAAGATGGGAGAAAGAGGGGAAAAAGAAAAATATTGGGTTTTGTATTATTTTGTGTTTTCCTTTAAATTGATCGTTTTAACCTTAACTAAATAAATTTTTATTTAGAAATTATATTCCACTTGTTATCCACATAAAACACATATTAGTTGATGTGACAAGCTATATTAGTTTCTGATAAATTTTTGCAAAAATTTAAAATTTCGAACATTGTATTACCACTTTTTAAAATTTGAGATATTATTATAAATTTTAGTAAAGTTTAAGATTTTTCAATTATTTTATAAATAATTTAATTAGAGAATTAAAGATAAATTAAATGAGTTTACTTTATTTAATCTTAAATATAATTTATGGTTATAATTTATATATATTGTTAATATATTTGAAAACTTAATGAATAACACACAAAGAACGAATTTAAAAGAAAAAAGTTGTTCGATTTTGAGAAACTTTGAGAATAAATATGATATATTTAATAAATAAAGAATAATATAAGATATGAAATTTTATTTGGACTGATTAATATTTAATTAAAATTAATTAGAATTATAATTCTAATTCTAATTAAAATTAAAATTTTATTTCAATTAAATATTAAAAAGTTTAAATTCTATTGTAAGTAGATTTAGTGTCCGTTTGGATAAGTTTATATCAGTAGAGTTTTTATTTTTATAACTTTTTTTATAAGAGCTTTTCTAAGAAACCAATTGACTATTTGGTTGTCAATTAAAAAAATAGCTTTTTTGAAAGAGCTTCATACAGTAGACTGTTTGACAATATAAAAATAAAAAATATTTTTATTAATTTTAACTATATTTTATTTTGTAATAAAAATTATTTATGCATATAAATATTATTTAAAGTATATTAAACAATATGCAAAGCACAATATATTAATTATTATATAATTTTAAACCATATGAAACATAAATGAAAATATATCTAACCAAATCTTTTATATGGATTATAACATAAGTAAAATTAATATAAAAATAAATATTAAAATATATAAAAAAACCAAATAATATTATATAAATTTCAAAATAAACACGAAGATGAGTTTATGAGTATTTTGAAAATTATGTGTAAAACATAAGGGTAAAAGGGACTAAATAATAAGCACATTAATTAATCTGTAAAATCTACCTGAAAAAGTACTTTTTTTAGGAGCTCCAAATTTAAGCTTATTAAAAAGCTATATTTTGATTGCCAAAAAAGTTATATATACTAAAAAAGTGCCTTTTTATTTTACAGTTAAATACTTATTTCTCTTTAAAAAAACCTTTAGGGTGAAAAAAATGCTTATTCACCCTCCAAAAGTTTAACTAAACAGACACTTATACTATTATCTTATAAATAATGTTAGAAGTTAGACATATTTAATTACGGTGATTAAGATAAGTCAGTTTTAGAAATATTTTAAAGTAACAATAAGAAAATAATCAAATTTTATAATAAAGTACAATTCATACTTTATTATATTTGGTGTTAATTATGTTATAAAATTTAAGTAATCTTAATTTTTAAAAAATTAGAATAAAAAATTTCATTATTATTCTAATGTACTCGAGATCCAATTCCAATTCCGCTCCTGATTTTTTAATAGATACTCCAACTGGTTTCTGCTCTAACTCTCCACCCACGTCTGCCATTTATAAGTACTTCACCACATGCAATCTATTAGCATAAATCGACCTTTCCAGTTTCAACTAAACTTTCCTTTCACTTTTCTTTCTAGTTTGTAAGCTGCAAAGAAACCCCATACAGAAATTTGTTCTAGTTTTCAGGACAGACACTACTCCAAGAACATGTCTTCGAGTTGTCAAACTTCAAGGAGCTCAAGCTCGGGTTGGACACCAAGAGAAAACAAGCTGTTTGAGAAGGCTCTAGCCTTGTACGACAAGGATACTCCTGACCGGTGGCAAAATATAGCCAAAGCTGTGGGTGGGAAATCGGCAGAGGAAGTGAAGAGGCATTATGATGTGTTGATAGAAGATCTGAAGCATATCGAGTCTGGTCATATTCCCATTCCAAATTACAGGTCCAGAAATTGAAGATAGCATTTCCAAAGAAGATCAGGTACTTAATGCCCATGTTGCCAAACTTTCCTCTTATCTATCAATTGGCCACTTTTAGTTCTAACTTCTGGATGGAGAGCACACGAGTCCTCTTGAGCAACGTTTCAGGTTTTTGCGTCTACAATGTACTGCATGGTAATTCATCTGCTAGTTGAGTCTCCTTTAAGTAGAATCGACAAAAAAATAACAAATAAAATTCAATTTAATCCACATTTAAATTGAATTTCAGTTTAATAAAAATAAAATTAAACGAAGACCGATTCAGGATCGGCTCAGAACTTGATCAGACTGGGGCTATCGCTGCAGCCCTTGAAGACCAGTGGCCGATCATTGGGAAGCCACTGCAGGTGGTTCATTCCTTCTGGTTCTTCCGACGAATATAGAGAATGTTTTAATTAGATATTGACTCTAAACAAACGAAAGAACACTTTGATTAGACATTGACACAGACGTTCTTTTGGAACTGCTAAGGAGGAATATATGCGTGTGCTCCAACTGACATGGTACTACGTCTCTTCACTTCCTTATTACTCTTTTACACAAAGCTCCATTGCATATCAGACCAAACCGACCTCCCGTATGTCTTCTCTGTTAACATGATTTTAACCATGTGAAAAGCATAGGATGCAGTTAGTTTACACTATTGTCATTGTCATTCTCTCCTCGTACTGTATATTGCTAATTTGAAATGTTGCGGTATATCAACAGACTTGAAAACAATACTTTGCTACAGCTTGTCACTTACAATTTAATCTCTCATAACTTGGAATATAAAGGGTCATATACAATGTGCATAAATGTGACAAATTTCTGTTTTCAGGTTATTTTGAGTACCTTCAACCTGTAGAAGCAACATTTACATGTCGTCCTGGAGGCAAATTCCTGAAACATTATGTGGTATGGATGTGTGAGGAATCTCTCTGCCTTGTAATTGAGAGTAGCATTCTTCCTAACGTGATTTTTCTATATCTTTCTTATATATTGTCTGTTTATCCTTTAAAAATCTTAATTCTGTCTTTAAAAAATAATTTTCTTGATTCTTATCGTAGACCCACAGGAGCAAGGGGAAACAAAAAAGTGTAATTTTGGCATTTTTTTTAAAATGTAGATGAATATCAACATTTTTCGTCCCAAGGAAACAAAGGTTTGTATCCATCAAAACTCAAAAGACACTTAATGGAGTCAGTGGAAATGCTTCAAATGTTTTTGACTTGGGAAACCTAAGATTCAACTGCCAATAAATTACGCTAAAACTTGATGCCCATTTTTAGTACATCTCATCATCAGAGTTTCTGGATCAGTTATAAATATGCCTAATAGAATTGGTATTAATTTTGGTTTTAATATAGTATTGTTTAATACTGAATACTAATTTAAATAATTTTTAAATTATAAAATAATATTTTAAATATGTAATTAACATTTAATCCTATTATAAAATAATTCCTTCTCCTCCTCCTCCTCCTCCTCCTCCTCCTCGTCATCATCACACCCAATCTGATGTCCCGCAATAAAGCAGGATCTGGAGAGGTCTGATAGTACGCAGTCTTATTTTTATATAATAAAGAGGCTATTTTTAGTAGACTCGCATGAAGATGTGACAATAAAAGAATGATGTAGATTAAAGAGTAAATAAGTAAAACTGACACGCTAAATTATTATGTAAATAAAATTACAATAAATACGTAACTAAATAAAAATAAAATATAACCAAATGATATACCTCAAAACAAAATATAGCATGAAGATAAAAAAGTACCAAAAAAGCATAATAATAATAATAATAATAATAATAATAATAATAATAATAATAATAATAATAATAAATAAAAGAACTAATTAGTTGATACCAGTTTATGAAAAAATGTTATTAAAAAATAATTCATCAAATATACTTGATAAGCTGTAAAATTTTGCTTATACCTGGTGTGCTGCAAACGTCTGCTCACTATTTCTAGAGTTTTTCCTGTCAACCTTACAACTCTGTATCATTCTAATTACAATCTAGAACTAATAATAATGAAAATGATGATGATAAATTAAATGGCTAAGTATAGTAGATCACATCATACACAACTAATATCATTATACCACAAAATATAATTTTTTTAAAAAATAAAAAACAATAGCAGGATGAGCCAGAGAAGTTTACCTACAAATGAAAAGGAAAACTCGGGAATAAGAATCCAAAAACTTCAAAGTCTTGAATGAGAGAGAAGGAAGAGGGGCAATAGAGTACAAACAAGAGGTCGTAGGTAAAGGGTAACACTAAAAACTCTCACTTGCATTTATAAGATAAAATGAAAGATCTCATTCTCTCCATTTCTCCTCCGTGTTCGTCAGTACCAAGTCAAGACTCAAACCAAAAACTCAAGAATGGTGATGAAAGAGCGAAGAACTCAGAACAAAAAGAAAAGAAAAAACCAAAACACATGTCATAGAAAGAAAAGGAAAACCTAAAATGTAAGTCATATATTAAAGCACATTTAGCAAAACTAAACTGTAAAATCAAGAAAATAAACTTTTTTTCTTTCTTCATATTATACCACAACAGAAAGCAGGTGAATAGTAGAAAATGCAAGCCCAAGCTTTACAAAAACTTTCAACTTTTCACTCTTTCCCTACTTTAATTTACCTGAACTTGAAGGGATTCCTAAAACCCCAGAAAACAAAGGGCATAGCTCTCTCATCACAAAATTGTAAATTGGAGGTGAAGACAATACTCTCACACTCATAAAATCACAATCTGAATACCCATCTTAAACCCAAATTCGCAATGACTTCTCAACCACTGACAGATAAATCAATTACATATCATTGGAGCTACATCGCTGATCAAGAAAATTAATCAAGAAAAAAAGAAAATCTCACCAAGATAACCCAAATATATTTTCATTTAACTTCCAAATCATCCTAAAAAATGCAACAAAAATAAAGGACAAGGAAACCAATCTTAACTACGTTCGCATAGCTGAATTGCTAAATTGTTTCCTCGGTTGGTTTAGCTTTTCCCAAGGTTGAATAGGTTATACAAGTAAAGGTACAAGAATCTACACTTGGATCTTTTCATTTTCTATAAGAAATGAGATTTGATTTCTAAGCAGTTAAAAACAAACTAAAGGCCCAAGCTAAAGAAAAGAGAACAAACACTAATTAGAGTAAGAAAAATGTTTAAGCCAGAAATAGCAGAACAACAAACAAGCAACGGAGATAATAAAATGAAAAAAATAAAGAGAAGAAAACGAAGAAAAAGAAAAAATAGAAAAAGAAAAATAGCTATGGACCAACAACTTAGAAATAGCAAACTCGAAATGAGAAACAACAAATGAGAAAGCCATAAAAGGGAAGATTTTGAACATGGATGGACCAAAAGGCAAATACTTAGAACTTCACAGCTAAAAACCCACTAAATAAAATCCGTTTGGTAGCAAGAAAAAGACAAAATCTCTTAAAATAGAGGAACTCACAGATCAAGTGAGAAATCTGAAGTAGGTAATCAAAAGAAATTAACTAGTTATAGGGAAACATTGAATGCAAGACCAAGCTAAGCGAGAAAATTAAAAATAGATTAGTATACATAGTTGAAAATAAAACATACGAGTAAAATGGAGTTTTATACAAGAAACTTTAAATAATATTCTTATAATATAATTTTTACTTTCTATTCACTAGCATTTCATGTAATTATAAAACACAAAAGTATTAAAAACATTTAAAAGTGAGGAATTATTTGATTTAGACTTCATTAAATTCAGGTTTTCATCAATTAAAAATGAGAACAATCCATGTAATTTGAAGATCATCAAAATTGTTCGAAAAATCATTCAAGAACAGTTTGTATTAGCAATTACTAGACCAATACTTTTTGAGTTGTAAGCTATGTCATTTGTAGGACTTAATCTATTACCTCATCGTTACTTTAGTTCGGTGCTTTCTATTGCATCAATTTTTTTATAACTCCATTTTAAAAGAGATGTTTTTAGCTTCAGAATTCGCCATTTACTCTTCCTTTATACAAAGATTTGGAAGAGTAGAAAAAACTAATTACTATCCTCTCTCTGTTTTTATGCTTTTACTCCTCTCTGCTAAAGTCCCATCTTCATTCAACATAGTCACAAAGGAGTTTAATAGGACCTTTATATGCCTTATTCCTAAAACCTATAACCTTAATGAATTGTATGATTATAGACATTTCCTATTATAATGTGGTTTATAAATTACTTGCCAATAGATCTAATATAATTTTGCGCTCAATTACTAAATCCAGTCTAGTCAAGGAGTGTTTATAAAGGGTAGGAGAATTAGTGATAATATCCTTTTAGCCTAAGATTTATTCAAGAACTATAATAGAAATGTCAATATTATAATTTGTGCACTTAAAGTTGATTTCAACAAAGCATTTGACTTAATTGAATTGGGCTTCCTATTTTAGGTTTTAAAGGCATTTGGTATTCCTTCTGAGATTACTAACTAGGTCTACTATTTTGTTACTCCCACCTCCTTCAAATTTCTCACTAATAGAGAACCTATAGACTCTTTCTAAGGAGCTAGAGGATTAAGGAACAGGGAACCTCTTTCCCCTTACCTATTTAGTGTATGCATTGAAGAACTTTTAAGGATAAAAAAATAATATCAATTTTACCAAATCCATTCGATTACACTATAGATGCTAAAAACTTCAACTCTTTAGTCTTACTTTTAAAGATGATAGCTTAATGTTTTATGAAGTTAATTTAAGCTTTATTAATGCTTTTAACCTCCCTATAATCTTTTCAATATCTTTTTGGGTTATCTACCAATGATGACAAAATTAACCTCATCTTTGATGTTGGCACTCATAGATTAATAAAAGTAGTGACTAGTATCTCTTTTTTTCAACTTATCCACCCTCTATTTAAATATATTGAGGTTGGCCTTAAGATTAACTTACCATGATTATGAACCCCTTTTTAATGCTATTTATAAGAGATTGGCAAGTTAGAAGGACACGTTCCTCTCAATAATTGAAAGACTATTAACTTATAAAATAAATTCTTTTTAGTTTGTTAGTCCATTAGTGTTGTCACCTATTTTTTTAAAAATGAACTGAATTAAGCCTTTAAAATATGCAAAATGTGCAAGAGAATTAGGAACAAACTAAACATGCTCCTTTTATTGGAGCTAGCTACTACAATAAGGTAAATAGTGATCGCTTAGCCATCATACATAGATAAGAACATCTATAAGTTCCATTTATTATGAATGTAGTTGTCCTCACCAAGTTTTTCGTTAAAGATGTTGATATATAGCCAAAGTTTTTACATGAGATCTTTATGAAATAGTTCCTTATCATGCATGGTATAATGGAAAATTCTTCTATTTCTCTCATCCTAAATAGTTGAGATAATGTGTGAAAGTGTTAAATTGAAATACCATTTCATAGTTCTACTCTTATGTTTGATGGTAGCATACCATTCAACTATCCCATCCAATAAATTGGAGCATCAGAAATATGACACAATTTTAGTAATCTACTCTAACTGACATTGGTGAATTCATATTAGAAAAATAAAATTTGTACATTTTCCTTAGCTCTCTTACAATGTGTGTACCAATTAGGAATTTTTAGGTGCTTGGATAATCTGTTAATTATGGGAAGCTTGCATTTTATAGATAGCTATAAGATGATGAAGGCACAAGGATTCAAATGTTTATGCCATACAAATTTGGTCCATATGATGGTGACTGAGTTGCCTCGCAGGAACTTCTTATAAGATAAGTTTATGAACTCTCCTAAGGTGGTGTGTTTTCATGTTGAGACGTCTTCTTCATGATTGAGATATATGCATAATTTTAGTCACGATGTGATCTAGCATAGGAGAATCACCAAATAAATTGATTGTTTGAGAGTGCTTATGCAACTGTGGCATCCCTGTATATCAATGGTTTCATAATTTTTATAGAATCCAACCATTAGAAAACCAATTTTCCTACCAGAATTTGGTTATCCTACCTTTTCCTATCATATTTACTATCTCCCATATGACCTTATCTCTTATTTTTAGGATGGCTTGCATCATATTAGAAACACTAGAGGTAGGGTTATAGCTCTATATGTTATATTCTTGAGGTGGAATTCACGTATTCACTTAGACCAAAATGATTGTTTGTCTCTACGCAGTCACCATAATCTCTTGATTAACATCACCATATTTAAGGTTATAAGAGTTAAGATGTTCAGACTAACCTCATTCCTTCGAGTGCACACATCAAATCATTTAATCATATATTTACCTCTAGATACATTGGAAGCTAACCATAAGCATGCTTTGAAGATCTTGTCTATGTTCTTGATTACTGATATTGGAAAGGCCATGTAAGTATCCCAATAAACATTGATGGAATTGAGAACTGAAGAAATAAGTCATACTCTGCCAATAAGGGATAGGTTTTTGTTGATCTAGTTTGAAATTTTAGAGTTTGCTTTATCAATAATCAATGAATATTCCTTACTTGCCAACCTTGAGCTAGGAATGCCAAGATATATCAAAGGAAGGTACTACAATTTGAAACTTGTGATTATTTTGATATTGAGTTCTTAGTCCATTACACTTTTAGAGAGATATATGCCACTTTTAGTGCAGTTGGCTTTAAGCTCTACTAACCTCTTGAAAATTCTGAGTGATGTCATGAAAGCCTTGATTGAATTTATATTGGCATTAAACGTGAGTGTCAAGACATCTATAAATCACAAAATGTAAATACCAAAACTTTTGCATATTGAGTAATATTTGAGTTGTTTGGGCCTCTCTAATACTTTTTTTTTCAGGAGTCTATTAAATACTTTCATAACCAAAGCAAAAAGATAGGGTGATACGGGATCACCTTATCAAATACCTTTCAAGCTTTTGAGGCTTTAGTGGTTGGCCATTGACTAAGATGTTGAAAGTTAGAGTAGTAATGCATTGTCCAATCCATTAGATGAATGGTTGAGGGAATTCCATATTAGTGGGTGTTTTGATGTTGTAACCTAACTCTATCATAAGCTTTCTTTAGATCAATTTTAAGGATGCAATTGTTGGACCCCGTTTCCGAAGTACAACATTCGGAATCGAAAGACATGGAGGACTCATCACCTAACTTAGAGATCAAAACAATTGGGAAAATTCCAATTGGAAGTTCAGATCGGTTACTACGGTACATTTATCCCTCATGGTCTTAAGCTTCTAAAGCCTCCAAAATCATTCGTTCAGGCTTAGTGATTTAAAGACATACCTCAAATATTTTTGGACTGGTCTTGTCTATAACAGTCTACTGTGCGCCACTTCCATCTGAAATTTAAACATCTTAGAGACTAAATTAGATTCCGATTTCTTCCTACCATTTGTAGCTCCATGTCTCTAGATTACCACAAGCCAAAAATCATCTCATTTAAACCTCTACTGATCCGGAAAACATCAAAAGTAATGAAGTATGTTCAGTGAGATAACACCAGTTCATATGATTGAAGAACATACTCACTGTACCTGTCTCACTATTTTCACTTAATCTCTCTCCACCCAATTCAAATAGCTTTAATTTTTCGTGGAGATGAAGA
>JANIJH010000225.1:68479208-68498002 GCA_024520975.1 Erythroxylum areolatum | reverse complement strand
TATTACACGGTCTCCTAAATAGCTATGTATGGTGACCTTGTCCCTTATAACTCGACATTGATTTGATATACAGTTCTAGTGACTTAGACAGTTGGCAGACACAACTATATCTTCTACTTACATAGTCGTGTCTAACTTCACAAAGTCTGTCTTTAATGTCATCTTCCAATTCATACATAACATAAGCTTGCACGTTCATCCACATGACTGTTTTCACCACTGACATAGACATATGCTCTTAAAATAGCTTCCAATCATCAATTTCTACCTTAAATTTACCCGAACTTTATTCCTTTTGATTTTTGAAAATAACTAACAATTGCAAAGCCCAAATTTGATGGATTTTATTGGGTTAACATTTACAAAATAAGGCAGGATCCATAATGTAAACAACTCACTAGTGTACTCCTCCCTCTATGTTTCTTCCCCATGTTTAGCATTTCTTCATCAAAATTTAATATTCTTGTTATTGGAGTTTTTGATTATTGTAATGAGTAAACATTGCTAATACCTCTTTGGAAGTTGCTTGTGTATTTATATTTCAGGCTTGGCGCTTTGCTAGCAAGCATGGAATAGAAATTAGTATGGTTAAAGCTTCGCTCTTAAAGTTGGTTCTTGTGAAGATTATACTAATCGGATGTCTATACCAATAAGATTCGAAGCCTTTAGTGTGACTGACGTTGATAAGTTTGCAATTTTAATTAAATTACTAAAACATCCTAAGTTTATTATAAATAGGCTTAAGCTCTATGGAACTAGCACTTCTTGCTTAATCCTCTCTGTAAGAGTTACAAAGTTCTTTCAACTCATTCTGTGGAAACCATTAGAGATCGGACATTTGTGCAGCTACGGTGGTTGAAACGGATCGGTTTCAAAAAAGATTCAAAAGATACGAGAAGACAAAGATCAAACTTCGAAATAAAGTACGAATTAAGCTTTTGCTTTATTATAATTTGTGTTAATCATTTTATAAAATTAAAGAGATCTTGGTTTTCGAGAAATCAAAAGTTGCGAAAAAATTTCATAATTATTCCGTTGTAGTCGGGATGGGATCTCGACCTAGTTTCCCAACAATCTGAACCATCTTGATGCAGAGCTGCAAGGATCTTCTTAAGGGTCTTATTATAGGCACAGGGTCATTCAAGTTGAGCGTAGTGTCCTCCCTTCTTAATGTAGTGCACTTCTGCTTTGTCCTCCAAATCCCAGTGAACACATAAATATAGGTAGATGATCATCAATTAATGCAGGTAAAATCCACCTAAGATGTAAGTGGGGTTGATGAGGGGACATACATTTTAATGGATTTCTCAATGTCACGAGGGCTGAAAATTTTGTCACAGTCTCCTGCCAAGAAATATACCTTCTGCACGAGCAGAGAACACCATCCAAATGAGAAAAATAAAGCATCATTTCGGCATCATTTCTCTTTCACGTGCTTCCTTGAATTGGAGATCTCCTAGAAACTATGCTTCCTGCCTTCTTGATACAAAAGGCTTTCTAATTGGCTAGGATTTTTTGACAGAATTTCACAGGGAACATGTCACAAAATTAATTAATTAATGAGGACAGTTGGATCGTCACCAAAAATTAAATTAATACAGTAACTGACAAGTGTGTGGATATTGGTGAACATAGTGTAATTTATACATATGGTCCCAGGCATAGAAGACTTTCACTCACCACAGATATTTTGGGAATTTTATAATCCGCATCGTTGATGATTGCAGCCTGCAAGAGCTCAGCTTTCTCTTTCCTATTATTAAACATCGTCTGTGGTAAAGAACAGTAGTATATAGTTAATTTCATACACTTTTTGCTAATTGTTTGCATTGACTAAGTAGTATTTATCTTTAGGTACCACCAGATATGGGTGGTTTCTAACATATATTTCAACAATATTCAATTGAATTATACTTTATAGAACCCAGTAAATCTCAAGTTTTTCTGTGCTATATACCATTTGAAGTGAAGATGAGAAATAAAAGAGTCGTGAAGTCGATAATACCAAATTTCATGCTGAAGATTTATCACGATGGTAAAAAAAATTGTCAAGATTTATATAATTGTAGAGGCAAAGGCTATATATGATACTGAACCTTTAAATATTGTTCATATAAGCATCGTGGAATAGGAGGCCTTCTATTGCAAACAATACGAAATGATGTTTTAGTCTCCTGGACAGTAGTCGGTAGCAGCACCTCAGACCATGACTTGATTCGTAGTCTCTGTAGGATTCCACTACTCGTTGCCACGCTCAAAATTGGGATCGAGTTGCAAAGCACCAAGCCCTGAACCAGCTCAGGCTGTGACTCAGCAATCTTAATGGACACGAAACCACCATAGCTAAACCCTACCAAAGTGCACCTTGCCACTCCTAGCTTCTCCAAAGCCTTCATCAGTACTGAGCTTGAATCTCCGTTGTCCTGTTGTTATTGACGCTGGTTGAGCCACCAAAAAAAGTAAGTCGGGTACATAAACTGCATATTTTCTGTAGAGAGCTAACACTTGAGGAATCCATGTTATCACACCATCTTCAGCAAATCCATGAATAAGTGCTACTAAAGGCTTGCTTGGTGGCATATGCTTGTCTTGGCCACTATTTGTTTTGTTTAGGGTTTGCTTCGGGACCCAAAAGTGTAAGGTGGTTCCAGGATCGACCTCCACGTTTAGGGGTCTGAGACCCGCAAGTTTCATTAGAACATGAAAAACTTTTATCAGGGTCCAAATCATTTTACCTGTGGGTTTTGGTGAGTGGATACTGAAACTCGATTTCCGTATATCTAGCCTTATATATAATTAATGTTGGAACTTGGAAGCACTACCCTTTGTCTAGAATTGTTTGAATTTTCTACCGAGCAACCGCGTGCATCTCTAGTCTGAATTTATTTTTTCCCAAATTTTATTTTATTTTCACTAAATTGGAACTGGATGTGACATAATGGCATTATTTATCGGTTCCAATACTCTCTAAACAAGATCAAAACATAAGTTGGTATTAATAATAAAACATTAAATAAGTTGTAAAAATAATTTTATTAAAGTTGCAATTAATTTTATTTTGATATTTTATAATATTTATTGTTGGCCGAAATTCTGGTTGAAGTCTTCCATTCACGCAGTTCACGATGATTGGAAGACTTTAACCAGAAATTTCGGCCAACAAAAAATATTATAAAAATATCAAAATAAAATTAATTGCAACTTGGTCCCAGTAATAATGGGAGTAAATTGGCCTTGTCAATTCTGAATCTTTCAAGGCGCAATTTTTTTTCAAACACCCACGTCTAACGATTAGTTTTATAAGATTTTGTTTTGTTCTCATGTGAGCACAAACCAGATATAAAGAATAGATCTGCCTCTAGTGGTTACAATGAAACTATGGTCCTCGAGTAGTTTTGTGTTAGTTTGATTTGGGAGTTTAAATATAGTATTTATAATGTAATTTTTTAATGAAATTTTAAGAAATTATATTACCAAAAAACGGTAAAGTCTACAATGTACATTATATTACAACCTACAAAGGATATAAAAGGGGAGAGAATAGCCCCTACTTTCCCATTAGTTCAATCAAAACAAACCACTTATAACTATAGAAATCAACGCCTCCTCATTGCTAGCTGCATAGAATCCTGCTTCCTATTCACAACGATGGCCTCCCTTATCAAATTAATTATGCAGTCCGCAAGCTCATATTTACTTTGTTCAACTTGCTTGTAAAACCGTCTGTTCCTCTCCTTCCATATGTGATAAAGTACCATTTGAAACGAGGCCTTAATAATGAAACCGTCCAGCCTCCCTTGTTTGGTTTTTTGTCTAACCTCTTTCGCACATCATTCCAATCATATATAGAATTCAAAGTGTCTATCAAATGCAAATTTCGATTCCACACTACTTTGGTATACTCACATTCAAAAAACAAATAGTTTCTACTTTCATTTACTAGCTTACACAACACATAAATGGGGTTGAATGTACCAAACCACCTGTCCTTAGTTCTCAATCTATTTTTAATAGCTAACCATAAGAAGAAAGCAGATTTAAGGCATAATATCTGTTTCCAATCTAGTTCAGCTCAGGATACCTGCTCCCTCGGCTCCCTCCCAATGCCGTGTGCTGAAGAGGTTGTGAAAACGCCATCTTGGTTTGCTGCCTAAATCATCTTGTCTGGAGTATTGCTTAGTATTATTCCGTTCATATAGCTGTTAATAGTATGTTCAAATCTGCATCTAAACAGGCGATCTCCCTCTCGTACAACCCATGCAAGTGAGGTTGCCTTAGGAATTCGGTTCCTGACCCCCATTAGTTCATTTTGTATCCAGGGATGACTCCTCTCATGCCAATTATCAAACTAGAAAAATGTATCCTCACCACTCCCAATTCTATTCCTAATTGCAGGATAAATCAATTCTCTCAACTACAGGAGACTTTTAAATATCCATGAGTAATCGTGCCTCAATTGAAGATTCCATAAACTTTGCCCATTAAGGCGGTAAACCTGCACCCATTTAACCCACATCGCCTCTTTATCCACAAATAAATGTCAAATTCTCTTTATAAGCAAACATCTTTGCATTAAATTGAACGAAATTATGCCCAATTAGATTGATTAATTTTTCTTAATATTTTCAACCAAATTCATTTTAACTTATCAAATGTATTATTTGATATATTAAATTTTTAATATTTAAAGAAAAATACAATGCTAAGATTAAGTATGGTAATAAGCCAGGCGACTTCAACTCTTTTATATTACAATCGAAACTTGATCTAAAATTCGATTGTTCGGATTACTCAAAATAATATTATTTTAATATTAAATATCTTAAATTTACAAATTAAAATAACATTGTTTAGCAAAATATTGTAATGTAACAATGTTCTTCTGGTTGTTTGGGTGTAGTTTAACATGGAAGTTTTAATATATTATTTATAATCTAATTACTAATTAGGCTATGAATTCTTCTTAATATTTTCTTAATTAAATTCATTATTGACTTATCAACCCTCCTATTAGATGGATCAAACTTAGTCAAAATTTTGATAACTTAAATTATTAAAAAATATGAGGTTTTGATCTTAAACATCTAGAATTTATAGACCAAAACATTATTGTTTAGAGAAATATTAGAATAAAATCATAGTTTTAGAAGTAGAGTACAATGTTAGAATTAGGTACAGTTATAAGTTTGCTTGAGACAGGTTCAACCTTTTTATAACATAACACGAAGTTGTTTCAAAATTGTATTGCATATGTTTTGTTGTCAATCTGGAATTCGAACATGTCGGGAAGGAATTGTCCCAGAATTTGTACCTAACTTCTTGTCGACAATATAAGTAGACTTCTATAAACTTAGAAAATGGAGTTCTAAGCTACAAAAAATGCTAAAATATGATGAAGTGAGATCTAAAGTAAAGAAAGTAATTGATTGTAACAGAAAAAGAATCATAAACTACAAAAGAGATATGAAATAATAAAGATGAATTCACAATGTAAAGAAAGCTGAAAAATAATGACGGATTATTTAGGAAGATTGATTGTTCTTTTGTTGTGTTGAATATTTTAATTGAAGGTATGTCCTCCTTTTCATCTAAGTGTTGGGGAATTTATAATCCTATCATTCTAAGCAATTTTTTGTTATAACCACCCACTTCCCTACATTTAAGCTAACTACTTGTCACTATCTCCTTATCTTCCATATTGTGGACTTCTTCTAACTACTCAACTTCTTTGGACCACTTGACCATGTTCTTATTAACTGCTTACCACCATTGCTCAACTTCCTCATTCTGGACTTTCATGAATTCAACATATATCTTCCAATATTCCTAGTTTTTTATTTGCCAATGAATTTTCTAGCTAAACATATACTCAGTTTCTATTTCTGGGCTATTTCCATTTATTGGTTAAATTGCTTCTTAGGTTAAATAGGCTAAATTATTTGAAGCTATTAATAATTATCCCTGCATATGTTTGGTTATGTAAACCAAACATATGACATAGAAACCCTCTTATTATTCTATAAATTGCGTTTACAAGAACTAGAAGTAATTTAAAATTAAAGCCTAAGGACGCCATCATGAGGGTCTTTCTAATTCCTAAACAATCTTTTACATATAAAGAGAGCAAGGCCTAAAGATTATATTAAGGTCTTTCAAGTTTGAAATCCCTGCCTTTCCATTTATGATGGAAGATAGAAATCCCTTTTGTTTAAATTTCAAACGCTTGCTATTCCCTTAAGATTTGACCTTTTTCATTATGAATTCTTCTCATTGCCTCTTCCTTTTTCATCTCAATTTCAAATAATCTCTTTCCTTTACTTTGACTTCTGTTTGCAAATTCACTCAAACTTTTCTACGACTATGGCTTCCACTCATCTCATATCTTCGTACACTTCAATGAACTTTACTAAACTAAATGCTACATATATACATATTTAATTCCCATACTTTCTTCCAAAATTTATTCAGTTTCTTTAAATTTACTTTGTCATATAGGCTGTAAAGCTTAAAGTGGTCTTTATTCTGGCTAAGCCTCTTCTAACATCCATAAAAATTAGGTAAAGAAATTTTTACTCTAAATCTTCTTTTTGACTACTTATTTTAGCATTTGAATTCCTTTTTTAGCACTATAGAAGGATTTTCCAATTTCGATCATTAACACGGTCTGCCTCTCACTATTAGAATTCCTTCACCTACTGATTCTTCTCACTCATCCCTACCTTATTTGGAAGAAGTAAGTAAATCGAACTTCCCTATAAAATTCGCTCTATTTCAAGCTCCTGAATCCTTAAAATTGTGGCAAAAAAAAAAAGTCAATGGGATAAGTGGGTGGATAGGTACAACTTTCATCTCATTTAGCCTGGAAGAAACAGGGCCTTCTATAGTTAGTAACTCTTTTACGAATTTCATATAATATCAACCCAACTTTATATCTACTATTTAGAAATTCTAGAGTCCTTCATGTAACTCCTTTATATTTCCTTTTGGTCATGCTTCAATATCATTGAAAGATGTTTTCTTTCTTCTAAATTGTTTGTTAATGAGGAAGATTTTGCTTTTTGGGTTTAGGAGACCCTTGGTTTAAACCTTGGTGCTTTTAAATATCTTCTTATTCAAAGTTGATAAGTAGTTATGTTTCTTTTAAAAATACTAATTTTAAAGAAGAGCATATCAAGTTCATTTATGTTTTATTAAACCAATTTATTTTATGATGTATAAACAACAAACCCAGTTTGGAAACTCCTTCCTTTTTTGTAGAACAATGGCTTCTGGTAAGTTATTTGCTCTAGGTTCTCTGTTTTTTTTAGATTCCTCTATGGGAACTTAAGGATATATTTTTTAATCTACTGGACACCCCTCCCTCACAAGACTATGCCCAACATCCTAAGTGACATCAGAACATACATCCCACAAGGGTGGCGTGCTCACACCAGTCAGTCACCAAAATTGCAAATTGACTTCTTCTGAACAATTATAGCTCCATAACTCTAGGTGATTTTGAAACAAGAATCATCTTATTCGAAGCTCTATAGATCAAGATATGATTAAAAAGCCAAAATATGTTTATAACCAATTCATGCTCTTCCAATAGTTCCCGCACTTTCTCTTAATCAGTCTTTTTCAATCATCATCAAAGGCTATTAATTTTTATGGAGAGATAGAGAAGTGTGTTAGGAATCTATTGGTTCAAAAATCAAGTCATTTGGAGGTCGAATGACAAAATTATGCCCCCAAAGAATAAAAAATGGTTAGGTTTAGGAAAACCTTCGGGTGCACGATTATGACTTCCCATGCAAAGTTGATGAAATGACATAATTACCCTTGAAGTTACGAAGTTCGATTGCAAGGGTCGTGTAGATAGTGTAGCTTCTGGCCAAACATCCCAAGTGCGATCGCAATGGACACTCTTGTGATCGCACCTTGTTATTCCTTAAGTCCACAGCTTCGGCTGCACTCGCACCATTATTCCTCATGGTCACACCAGATACCTTTTTCCTTGTTCCTTTCACTAACTTTTCTCATCTTTGTTTTCATTATTCTCTTCTTCTCTCCCTTCAATTTATGTTTTCCTCCTCTCCAAAGCATTCCCAACAGTTCCTACATCTATTCTAACATCATGTTCACTCATAGTCTTCCCAAATTCAACTTTTCTAGTGGAATATCACTTCATATCAATTCAACCACCAAGTTTATTTCATTAAACTCTTAAATCTCAACACAATTGATTCATCACATACTACTAATTCTCATCATTCATACATTCCTATCCTTTTTTTATAACATATCTCTTAACTCTGATATCCAAAGATTTCATACTCTATATCATTTGAAAGTTAAGAGGATAAACTACAACTTTGTCTAAATCAGTCTAGATTAATACATCTTTTCTCCTGAAGTCAGAACATAGATTTTTACCCCTATGAAATGCTTGAAAATGTAATGAAAAAACTTGGAAAGTCAGGAGCAAAATATAAATGTATTTCATTAACATCAAAAGATAAGAGTTTTACAAAGCTTTAATGGGCAATTCAAGCCATAATACATGATGTCTCCAAATCCCAAAATACAAAAGATACATGAATGAGTAAAACATGAAATGCGGCTAAAGCAATGTGTTTACATAATCAATCTCAAAATATAAAAGTATGAAAATTCGGAGTGATGCTGTGACTCTTTACTACTCGGTCTCTTGCTCTTCACTAAATATAGGAAGGAGAATAGGGGTGAGCTTAAAAGCTTATGGGTGACAAGTTTATAATCAGAAACAAGCAAAACCATTAAGAATGCTCAATGTCATACTCACTTTGCATTAAAATCCATAAAACACATAGTTCCAAAATTCTCACATTATCAAACTATTCATAAGCAATATAAGTCATGCATTCATCAACTTGTCAACACATTCTAAACTCATAATCACATCAGAAATGGATTGGGTAGCTGTAATAGAACGTACTAACACATTCCCACATAATGGTCTTGCGTAGTCATAAATAGAACGTACTATTGCAATTCCACATAATAGTTTTGTGTAGTCGTAAACATGAGGGAGTCCATGAAATAGCCTCGTGCTACTAGCGGACAGGCAGGAGAAGCCTTTAATAAAGTCAAAGTACACTTAACATAACAAAACAGTCTACCACAAACCCACACAATCATGCATTTCACATCTTGTAAATGTTTTGCCTATAATGGCACATTTCTGAAACATGATATCATAAATATAACATCTTTTCAAAAACATTTTTACATTCTTTTCATAAATTATCAACACAATTAATATCTCAAACATATAGCAATTTCTTAAAGCATTTAAAGAGCAATAAATTCACATTTATAAAGTAATTGAAAACATTAAATTCCATTTATTTGAAGAAACATTAATGGCTTATTTACTCAGTTATAAACATGAAACCTACCTTGAATTTCTTGCTTAAAAATTTGCTTAAGAATGCTTCTCCTCTTGCTCCTCTTGCCCTTCTTGATTTCCTTCAACAATAGGAAAAATCTCATTCAATAGGAATTCAAATTTAGAACCCAAAGAAACATATTCACTAAAACTGATTCTAGAATACTAAAACCCATGCATTTCTTAAGCTTCATAAACAAAAATCCTTCCAAAAATCCAAATGATTGAAATGAGCTTACTTTGAGTCTTCACCAAATCTTCATCAAATAATGAAATTATTGGCTCAAATGGAAGCTCTTCTCTTCCTCTTTCTTTTTCTCTTCTTGAACAACCTCAAATTCACTCTTGAAACCTAAGAAATGATGAAACCCTAACTATCTTCCTTCTTTTCTCTCAAATACCGAAACCTCTCTTCCTCTCTTCTCTTTTCCGTTATTTTCACTCCTCACTCTTTTCAATTTACGTCGTCTTCCTTTAACAAACAAGACAACACTTTTCCTTCTTCCCATTCTACCCTTAATGAGTGCTAAAAGTCCACTTTACCCTTCCTTTGATGCCTTATAACTTTAATGCTTAGGTGACATACCACAAATGCCCTTATACATATACACTCTTACTACTTTAACTAAATTAACCAATGTAAGAAAATCCCACTAACATTGACATAATAATTAACTCTCAAAAATTCACAATTAAAACTTCATAATTATTTAAATCATGCTTAACTCAATAAAATAATAAGAAAAATTTCAGGGTCTAACATTTCTCCCCCTCTTAAAAGAAATTTCGTCATCAAAATTCTTACCTGAATCATTGAACAGGTGTAGATACTTTTCGTTCATAGCTTCCCAAGGCTCCCATGTGGCCTCTTTTGCAGAATTGTTTCTCCACAGGACTTTAACTAAATGAACTGTCTTGTTCCTAAGGACATTTTCCTTAGTGTCCAGAATCTTCACTAGAGTCTCCTCATAAGTCAAATCATCTCTCAAGTGAACCTCAGTGGTTTGAATAATGTGAGAGGGATCTGATGTATACCTCCTTAATATGGAAATATGGAAGACATCATGTATATGTGACAATTCTGATGACAGCTCCAACCTATAGGCTAGCAGTCCAATCCTTTTAACAATCTTGTGACCCATATATCTTAGGCTCAACTTGCCCTTCTTGCCAAACCTCGTGACTCTTTTCCAAAGAGATGTCTTAAGAAAGACTTTCTCACTAACTTCATACTCCATTTCCTATCGGTGGGCATCAGTATAGCTCTTCATTCTATCTTGAGCTTCTTTAAGCCTTTGCTTAATTAGATTGACCTTGTCAACTATCATCTGGAGTAACTCTGGTCTGATTAATTTCCTTTCTCCTTCTTCATCCTAGCATATAGGAGTTCTACACCTTCTTCTATACAGTGCTTCATAAGGAGTCATTTGAATGCTCAAGTGGTACCTGCAAATGCTTACCTCAAACTCCTTTGCAGTCCATCACATATACCCTGAGCATTCCTTCAAGGGTCCGAACAGTCCTCTCAAATTGGCCATCGATTTGAGGATGAAAAGTAATGCTAAAACGTAGCACCCCACTCTCGCAAGACCTGACCCCGACATTGATAGGTGATATCCGAGTTTGTGTCCTGAGAGGGTGGCGGGTTAGAACACTCAATCGGTCAAAACTCGGTATAATTATTTTTTTTTGTAAAATTTACACGTGTATACAGAAATCAATAATTGAAACAGCCCATTCAAATCATAAACTTATTCAATTGCATCAATACAATCATTAATATTTCAATAGCCATTTGGGACCTTTCATAAATATAAAACACTTTAATCATTTCGAAATACAAGTTTATACAAAAAGTTGCAGAAAATACAATTCAATACAAAAATAAAGAAATGCAATGCAGACGCGAATTGATTCTGACCTCTATCCTTCACTTGAATGCTGTGGGGATACTCCCGCTGGCCTAATGGGCTATTCTTCTAATCCTAAAAAATATTTGCAAATTTTGGGTGAGTTTTGTGAACTCAATGAGTGACTATCATAGATGGCTCACCTCATCACATAACACATAATTCACAATATTTCATATCTAATACAATTAAATCATTCATATTATGCATATGCAGTATACATGAGACCCACTTTTCATTTGTTACTTTGTTGTTACCGAGTGCCTAACTGTCCCATATAGGGCTCATTGATAATTGTCTCATATAGGGCTCATTGATGACTGTCCCATATAGGGCTCATTAATAACTGTCCCATATAGGGCTCATTAAACATTGAGCCTGAGGCTCTGAATCACTTTTGAGCTGGAGGCCCTTTTTCACGTTGAGCTTTAAGCTCTGATTGATGACTACTCTGGTCACAACAACCATTATGTTTCATGCATTCGTGACATGGAATGCCTCACTTACATTTGCATATTTGCAATCACTCACATTCACTTATCATTGGACCATATTCCGGCATTCAACATTGAGTTGAGAAAACACTTTCACTTATATGCATGATCCCACTTTCCATCGGAACTAAGTCTGACATTTAACAACCAAGTCATGTATCACATATTTCATCTAATTCATATACAAGGAACACTTCAATATTTTAGTCATACATCACAGTCATCGGACCTTCTGTCCGGAAACCAACACAATCATTTACATTCATAACATCATTCAGTAGTCAATTAATACAAAATCCAAACACAACAAATAATGAAGTGAGACCATCTCGGTCTATTGACAGTACGCTCCAGTTTAGTACTAGCTTCAAGATCTAAAAACATTTGAATGCAGGTGTTTATCCTACACATCAATATGCCAAACACACGATGCACACACATTAATAATTTCACAATTATAAGCATTCCCTTATGCACAAGTGTGTATATAAAATATGTACCATGCATGCTCATGACAATTCCGAGTATCTTTCCCTTATTCTCATCACATTATCAGTCTTATATCCAAAACTCATCTAAGTAATATTCATACTTAGGTTTATGCCTCACTAAAACATTAAAATCTCTATTCCTTTCTCATTGACTCACTTCAGATTTATCCAAGTCACACTTTTGGGTTTACTGTTCACATTCAATAATAGTGTACTATGTCCAACTTCCATTCAGAGATTAAACATCTTAGAGACTGAATCATAAATTTGGACTTCTTGAGACAATTTGTAGGCCTACATCTCTACATTACTCCAAATAAAAAATCATCTCATTTGGAATCCTATAGATCCAGATATAATCAAAATACTGAAGTATGTTCAGTGGAATAACCCCAGTTCATAAATTTAAGAGCACACTCACTATACCCGTTCTATGTTTCTCACTCAATCTTTCTCAATTCATTTCAGATGGCTATGATTTTTAGGTGGAGATGTAGGGTAATGTCTTACGAGTCCCATAGTTTAAGAATCAATTCCTTTGGGTGTCTAGAGAAGAAGTTATGGCCAGGTGAAAAAAAAGACAGAAGAAGTAAAACACAGAAGAAGATGACGTCATCACAGAAAAAGCAAAAAGACAGAAGAAGCAAAGCACAGAAGAAGATGACATCATCACAGAAAAAGGAAAAGACAGAAGAAGCGAAATACAGAAGAATCAAAAGACAGAAGAAGTAAAAAACAGAAGAAGACACATCTGCAAAACACAGAAGAAGACATGTCAGTAAAACACAGAAGAAGACGCGTCAGCAAAACACAGAAGAATATGCATCAACAAAACACAGAAGAAGCAAAACCCAGAAGGAGCGAAACACAGAAGAAGACACGTCAGCAAAACACAGAAGAAGACGTGTCAGCAAAGCACAGAAGAAGCAAAACTCAGAAGGAGAAAAACACAGAAGAAGATACATCAGCAAAACACAGAAGAAGATGTGTCAGCAAAATACGAAAGAAGCAAAACTCAAAAGGAACAAAACAAAGCAGGAGAGAAACACAGAAGGAACAAAACTCAGAAGAAGAGAAACTCCGAAGGAACAAAACACAGAAGGAATAAAACTCATAAGAAACGAAACTCAGAAGGAACAAAACACAAAGGAAACAAAACTCAGAAGAAGCGAAACTCAGAAAAAGTAAAACACAAAAGAAGATGACATCATCATAGAAGAAGTAAAAGATAGAAGAAGCAAAACACAGAAGGAGATGACGTCATCACAGAAGAAGCAAAAGACAAAAGAATAACTTACCTTTTGAACATCTTCCCTTACAAGGACCCTGACTTTCGGCTCAGATGTCCAAAATTTTCATACTATATACTGTTGGAAAGATAAAAGGAAGACCTATAACTTTCATGAAGGCTATTTTGACGAATCTATCTAGATTGGTACAAAAGTTTCACGAAATTTTTAGATCAAGTTATTGCTATTTCAACTCCAACATCACCTAATCACTAATAATATTTCAAAAATTAATTTAACACTATAACCAAATTTGTTTCCTCCCAACCACACAGTATTTATGAATATATACTTAAATGCCATTTTCCATGTAGATGACAGTAACTCATCAACTTTCTTACATAAATCCCCAACACTAAAGGATTTATTCACTACTTACCTGTTGAAAACTCTAAAATCTTTAAGCCCTAAACTCCATGCAATTTACGTATTTCACTAAGTATAATAACTAGCTTCTGGTTTTTCTTTGGGTAGAAGACACAAATAGCAAAGTGGGTTTGGTGTAGGAAAGGAAAAGCAGAGAAATCTCTTAGGAGATGTTTGATGGAAAACTTTATGTATGGGAAGAAAATTTGAAGAAGATGACAATGAAGAATGAACTTAGACATATAACTTAACTTTTCAACTCTCAGAAAACAGTAACCTATTTCTAGTAAAAGTACAAAGCCTAAGTGACACTTGTCACTTTCCTCATATCTAAGCTCTAACTTAGTTTCTTTTGAAACTAACTCCCTTAAACTCTCATCTTTACAATCCAACTATCTCCAAGTCTTCACTTGATTTCTTTTTCCTATTTTCCATAATTTTCCAAAAATTTATTACTAAATTTACCAAAATTCACAAATACAATATTCGTACTAACCAATAGAATTTTCAATATAAATAATTTCAAAATTCTCAAAACACCTAAAAATCACCACTCAATCAAATTATACCCAGAATTATTCATAAATGTATGTACAATTATTTTCATGTGCCACAACTTCACTATTCATATGTATATGTAGGACAAAATATGCATGAACATGGAAATGCATTCCTATTTCCTCTGTAATTTTTCACATTTACAATTTTAGCCTTAACATGGGTAACGGGATGTTACAATTCTCCCTTCCTTAAAAGAAATTTTGTCCTTGAAATTAACATTTGATAGATCAATAAGGCGAGGGATTCTTTCCTCATATGCTCATCTGTTTCCCATATAACCTCATTATTCGAATACTTTCACCAATTGACCACAGTCGATAGACTCCCTCGGTCTTTAAATCACTTATTCAAATATCACACTATCTCAGCTATTTCCTTGATAAGTTTCAGATTACTCAAAAAATTTTCACTTCCAATTTTAATAACACTGATACTGAATCATATCGATATTTCCTAAACATATCCATGTAACACTGTGTGAATCCGAAACATCTTTGTCAGATCATATCATTATTTCTTATCATATTCACAAATCACATATTATGAATCTAAGACATCTTTTTTTTAGTAACACCAACTCATAATAATTTCTTACAGATCAATTCATATCGGGCTTAGTTTATCCTTTTTCCTTAATTGGGCACACCTTACCAAGGTGATTGTCTTAGAAACAATTCATCTTTCCTTTAATAATTCACATCACTTCAATGTTAACACACTCCATTCTTATTTCTATCTCACGATATTCCATAACTTCAATGTTGATCCACTTAACTTATTCATCTCTCGTAAGTCACTTAACTCTTATTACAGATTCATTTTACTCACTGACAGTATCTCGAATCAATTCTAGTAACCATTTTTAGGTCCTCTTCATTTCAATGTAAGGTCGAACAACACTTTTAGTTGTATGACACCTCATACAGTATCCTAACGATATTACTATGATAGTGATTGATATGCTTAAATTCAATTAAAACCATACATTAACCTCATGATCCTATAAACCCCTAGAATATAAGTTTTTAAGCATATCCCCAACAGTTAAGACTATTGGCAATTCAAACACTCAGTCATTTATCTCTACATCCTTAGTAGTTAAAATGCTATATCAACATATTCCTACTAGGATGTCTAGCTTAGGCTATTACTTGTGCTCTCTCCAGTAATCTCTTCGTTCAATTATCTTTATCGGTACACATCATTTTTGATTCAGTCACCAAATAATACTTTCCAATTTAAACTCAATTTTGGATTCATTTTTTGATTCCTCAATAAGATCCATAATTTCTGAATTCTCAATTTAGCTTTTGCTAATTTTTTCATGTGAAATCGATCTTAAATTTCAATGAGGCCAATACTACTTCATTTTACCCCAAAATTTAAGTCGACATTTTATTCTCATTATTGCACTAGGATTGGTGACCTCAATATCAAAATTTGTAATACACTGTTATGGAATTTTCTGTTCAATGAATCATATTATAACATTAGCTTTATTGGGAAATACTCATTTGTACAATCATTTCAATCTTTTCAATCTCAATAATCACTTCAATCTTTACTGATCTATATATTCATATATATATATATACCCAAGATGTTTCTATATAACAATGTCTCCATGCTTTCGAAACAATCACTATTACAGCAGGTTCCAAATCATATACCAAAATTCAGCTCATGAGGCTATAATTGTCTATATGTATACAAACTCACTTTTTCATCACCTCTACTTCTTTGGGTTTCCCAATATGCCATGTTCAGATATTAAACAACCCACATTTTGTTTTATCAAGTTAGGATTCACTCTCATTAAACTTAGTATATAATTGTTTCTACCTTCATGATATGTAAGATTTTCTTCAAATGTCCAAAAATATTCTCTTCACTTTTCGAATACGCTCCAAATATCTTTTATGATCATAGTCACTAATTGATACGATTTTCTTGAATCACTTTAATCTTCACTGTCATTATAATGTCGGGGGCATTTGTTGATTTAAACAAATATTGCCAAAACTCCATATGCCCTTGATTAGTTCTCGTAATTCCTTAAGTCACTAGTTCTTCAATGAGGTAATATTATCTCATGTTATTTTCAATTTCCCATTTGACTTATCCTTCTCGAATAATTTTCCCTGTCCTTTAGAGTTCCTTAGATTTCACATTGACTTACAATGTCTGCTTATTCATACCAGTTTCTCCACACATTTCAATTTATTTGGCATCTCAATTTCCTATGTTGGTAGCCCATTCACCAAATATGATTTGTATCTTTTATACTTAATGTCACCTAAATTTTAAGAATCCATCACTTATTTGGATACTTTAGATCAACAAATTGCATACACTCTCAGTAGTATTTTCTACCCCTTATGCTTGAGTCTCTGTTAGGGATATGACTCCAATATTCCCTTTTGATTCATCACATATTCATTTCTGATTTGTTTCTTCATTGATCATTCTTAAAAATAAACTATCTGATCTGCTTAACCTAATTCGGTGAAATTCTTCTTCTTCAAAAGAAGACTTCTTGCTACATTCATCTATATTGTTCATGTAACCTTTATCAATCCACTGTTATCATCATTACTGATCAGACATTCTTAATCACCTTTAGGAGATTAATTTCTATCATAACTTATATTCAGGACACCGTAATTTCATTTGATTCCAGACAATAATTCTCCTTTTATATCTGTCCTCGATCGTGGGGACTGTGCCACAATCATGCCCTTATTCTTTTTAAAAAATTTCATCACCCATAGTAACATAATTAATAACCTCAATCTATCCTTTATTGATCACTATTTGCACTTGCATGTATTATTCCAATTCATCATAGACTTTGAACTATGGGAATGATGACTAACAATATTCAATAAGTCTTAGATTGCTTCATATATTACTCCACACATATAATATCCAAGTGCCCAATAATCTCCCTTGTCATGATAATCCCATTATCAAATATGTACTCACAATAATAAATTAACTTAACTTTGGGGCTTTCGCTTACCTCATTCTCATTCTTACACAAAATCCTATCTTATATGCATTTCTAACTTTCTCCTTAATACACATCATTCATCTCTTGTAAAGTCAATTATGTCTATTTCTTCCCCTATATATGTATCCTCAATCAATCTAGAATTATCGATGTATAACCATTTTGAAATTTTGGTCTTAATTCCCCTAATATCTTCTTATACTGAATTTTAAACTCTTGTCACGATAAACATATAACCATTTCGGTTCCAAATGCATCCTCTTACGATCATAACAAATTTATGTTTACATTACTATCTACTTATATACTTTAATCTCCTCATTTCTACTCATATCCCTATTTTCCTTACACAATTCATGACAATATGCTCACATTGATATCATATTCGAGGATATACCATCACAGTACAATCTTGGTGTCATATACAATAATACATCCACCAATACAATTGTAATGAATCTCTATTTATCATATTAAACCATATACTAATTTTCATTTCTAGATATCCACAACTTCCATTTTCTCACATTCTGACATACCATCACTTTTCTCATTATTTCAATCAACTTAAGCACTTAGCACATGCTCATGCGTGTGACTTATACTTATATGACTCAGACTAGGGATCAGTCGCTACCGTTTGCTAGACATGACTAAAATGCATGTAACTTGACACATATCAGAAAATGCCTATATAAGATAGTAATTCTGGGCTCTGATACCACATAAATGTAGCACCCCACTCCTGTAAGACACGAACCTGAAATTGATGGGTGATAATCGAGTTCGTGCCCCGCGAGGGGGGAGTGCTAGAACACTCAATCGACCAAAACTTGGTATAATTATTTTTTTTGTAAAATTTACACACGAGCATACAGAAATCAATAATCGAAACGACCTATTCTAATCATAAACTTATTGAATTGCATCAATACAATCATTAATATTTTAATAGCCATTTGGGTCCTTTCACAAATATAAAACACTTTAATCATTTCGGAATACAAATTTATACAAAAATTTGTATAAAATACAATTCAATACAAAAATAAAGAAAGGCAATGTAGGCGGGAACTGATCCTGACCTCTGTCCTTCACTTGAATGATGTGGGAATACTCCTGCTGGCCTAACGGGGTATTCTTCTAATCCTGAAAAAAATTTGCAAATTTGGGGTAAGTTTTGTGAACGCAATGAGTGACCATCATCGATGACTCACCCCTTCATATAACACATAATTCACAATATTTCATATCTAATATA
>JANIJH010000225.1:68435277-68461166 GCA_024520975.1 Erythroxylum areolatum | reverse complement strand
ATTTATATGTAAAATATTTAAAAATTATTGTTATTGACTTATTTCATATTAATTGTCATTATTATTTATTATTAAGAATTTTGAAAGCATGGTTGATGTAAACAGTAAACTAGTAAAGTATACAGTACAACTGTACAATATACCAATATGGACTATTTTGCAATTTTTAAAAATTTTAGGAATTATTTCATAAATTTAAAAAATTACCCGGAACTGTATCGATATCGGTCCGAAACTGTACCCGGTACTGACCGATATCGATACAATTCTGTTCCAGAACCCAATCCGGTACCAAGCCCGGTACGATATTTATAACTTTGCTCAAAACACTAATAAGATGCTCTTTTTATTGGGAATATAATAACAAAACACTTTGTGTTGAAACAGAAATTATGACTAGTAAATTTATTCTAAATAGTAACTTCGGTTGTAAGAGGGCGAAATGTTTGTTTGGTTCATTGGACGAATGAAATGGTATTTTTTTAAAGAAAAATATACAAGGAATGAAATGAAATAGATATTATTTAGTTTGGGTTATTCTTAATGTTGATGTTTGGATTGAAAACATAAATTTAAAATGACAAAAGAATAGTTAACAAATAGATCAAAATATCCAAGTGGTTCTCACTAATTATATCATCATCATCATTATTTTATTGTTGTTGTTTTTTTGTTATTGTTGCTATTATTATTATTGTAGCTAAGTAATTATGTAAATTCTTTAAGGATATTTTTATCCAACATGCCCTCAATTTTATTCTCAATCACTTGGAATAGACTTGTAATAGATAAAGATAGGGAAGGTGATGAGTTTACTAATTCTCCATATTTAAGGAATAAGTAAACTTTTGGATTATATATTCTTATGTTTTCTTTAACCAAACAAGGGAATAGCTTATTACTAAAAATAAATTATGAATAAAATGGTTATTTCAACCAACCAAATACTTTGTTAAAGTGTCTTCAAGCACTAAAATTTTAAGATTTTGAGTCTCTGGGAATTTTGAGAACTCTTAACATGTTAGAAATTGAGAACACTTTGTATTCAAATTTATTATTAATCACTTAAATTGACTTTGTGACTTAAGTTGAAATTGTGAATTTTCCGAATAAAATTATTTAAATTATGTGATTAACGGCCTATTAAGTGTCTCAAAAAATTTGTGGCAGTAGCAACTCTAGGCTCTGTATTGTGATAGAACAACAAGGTCTCATTCACGATTCATGCCTAAAATATACACTAATTTACCAAAACAAAAAGCCATTCAAGGAATTGCCAGTGGTGTCCTGCCTACCAATTTTAGCTTGGAATCTTGTTCTTAGGCTACAAGGAACTCGTGGGAAGTGAGAATTCCCACTAAAATCACGACCCGGAAAATGAAATCAATCGCGTGTAGGTACACACAACACCAAGAACTATAATCAAAAAGAGCAATTACCAACATCGAATCAAGAGATTCCCAGGAGCTAGAAAAGAGAAATATTGACAATGACTTGAATAAGTTAAGATCCACCGCTTAAACTACGCATTAAATGATGGATTCATGGCTAGTAGAATTTTGGGAACATGCCGAATCCAGGCAAAGTCAGACTCTTAGTTCAGGATTTAGGCAAGAAAGATGAAATTCTGGCCCACGAGTTGCGTATATTTGCTGACTTTCATCTATGACAGAGATTATTTATAGAACAAGGAATGAGGCAAGAGATTAGATTAGAAAAGGAAATTCTGGCCTTCAATGGATGCCTACATGGAGTTTCTTTTTCTGGGAAAAAGCTATGAAATCTCATGACTCCAACTCTTACTTGATGTAATGCTGAAAGAACTCATGCATAGGATCTTGTGGGACAATGCAAGCGAAGGCTTTAACTGCTTGAACTGGGAAGGACAGAGCACACCAAGTTCTTCATGAAACCATTGGCAAATCATGTCCCATAGAAGTCAAAAATTTCAAATCTTAACAGCAAAGAACAACTTACTTGCATTGGAGTTATGCCGGAAAGTAAAAAGAAAGCAAACACTACAAACACGAGAGCTTTTTTACAACGAACTAAAGATACATATTGCATTCAGCACATACTTGTTAAAGGTTAGAAGTGCAAGAACATGCTTTGAGACGCATTTCAGTGACAATATAACCTTTAAGATGACTTCACACAAGACTGATCAATTCAATTACAGAAAAAAAAAGGGAAGATAGAAAAGGGAAAAGAGAATAATAGTAAGTAGCAGAAACAATTGGCTAAATCCATCTATTAAGTACCCTTCTCCAAAGTAATAGTCTGTCAGGAACTGTCAATGGACTATAAAACTGTCTGCACTGGGTACCTGTGAATGCAATCTTCCCAAGGGTTACTAGTAGAGGGCTTCACATTCCTTAAAGCCTCCCAAACTGCACTGTTACACTTGAAACCACTTCCAAAAGCAATTTGCCACACACGATTCCCCTTCTTCATCCTGCCTTTTGCTTCAGTATAAGCCAACTCGTACCAAATAGAGCTCGATGAGGTGTTGCCAAATCGATGTAGAGTCATTCTGGATGCCTCGACATGTAGAGGGAGAAGTTGCAAATTCTTCTCAAGCTCATCAATCACAGCTCTCCCACCAGCATGAATACAGAAATGGTCAAATGCAAGCTTAAAATCAGGGATATAAGGCTTCACTTTTGCGTTCAACAACTTCTTGGCAACCAAAGTAGCGAAAAACAAAAGCTGCTCACTTATCGGAAGAACCAAAGGACCAAGGGTTGTGATATTGGTCTTAAGTGCTCCACCAGCAATGGCCATGAGATCTTTAGACAAAGAAACCCCAGTTTTTCCATTATCATCCTGCTCCTGATAAACACACTTAAATGCCTTGTCATCAGCACCTTTATGGGTCCTAACCACATGAACAAGCTTATACTTAGCCCGCCTCCTATCTTTTGATTTATTCGACAACAAAACTGCTGAGCCCCCAACCCTAAACAGACAATTCGGTATCAGCATTGATTTCTTATTCCCAAAATACCAATTCTGTGTAATATTCTCAGTACTCACGACAACAGCATAAGTATTCCTATGAATTTGCAGCATGTCTTTAGCGAGATCAATCGCAATAACCCCAGCACTACAACCCATGCCCCCAAGATTAAAGCTCCTAATATTCCCTCTCAACTTATACTTATTAACAATCATAGCAGATAAAGATGGCGTGGGATTAAACAAACTACAATTCACAACAAGAATACCAATATCCTTAGGCTTGATTCTAGTATTTGCGAAAAGTATATCCAATGCACCAAACATCACCTGCTCTGCCTCTTCTCTCGCAGCCTGCATAGAGGGTCTTGGAGGAATAAAATGCATAGCTTCAGGGACATAAGTTTCTTCGCCAAGACCCGACCTTTCAAGAATCTTTCGCTGAAATTCCAACGAAGAATCATCAAAATCCCCTGTTAACTTGGAATGCTCCATGAATTGCTCGTATTTGACCTGAAGCTTAGACGGAGGCTTGTAACACGCATAGTCCACAAGAAAAACGGATCTGGGTCTGGACATGACATAAACAGTGCATCCAAATACAAGAACAGCAGAGCAAATAATGACACTGACGAGATTATACTTAAGATGTAGCCAAAGTTGCTGAATGTCGTCTGGGTTCAATTGTGAGGCTTCGACGATAATAACTGCCATTAACGGGACCAAACATAGTGTCAGCAAATGACTCACCAGATAATGATAGCCCAGCTTCACATACTTAAGGTTCACGCTTTGTAAGAAATCTGGTAATCGCCGAGATTGTTGAATCTGAACATCACTACTCGGTGGTCGTATAGTCGCTGATGATTCAGAACTCATGTCGGTCTACAACAAAAGTAGGAAACAACGAAACGAACAACAGAAAATCCGAACTGGGTAGTTGTCAAAAACGATGTACAAGGTACGAGAGACAATGGAGGCCTATCTATATAAAGGTACGGATACGGATCTAACAGGAGTTGGGGGAGTTTAGAAAGGTTTGATACTAGTGCAGCAACGACCAAAAGAGTAACCTAGATTACAGAGCACGTACACACACGGGTTGATTTGGATAAAGTAGAAAACTTAAGCAAATTATAAAAACACGAGAGAGAGAGAGAAGAGGCTCTTCGTGAAGAGTAGTTGTGTTGATGTTGTTCTTTCTCTGACGAGAGGATTCGGTTTGGTTCGTTTGCGTCTCTCTCTCTCTCTCTCAATGCCTTGGCCTAGTGATGGCTTTGACTCTTCGATCGTGTAGATATAGGGAGAGAAATCTCAAGTTATACCCCCATCAATTCAACATATTCAATGAAAAATGTATATATATTTGTAATACTTAATATCCCAAAACCAACTTATGTAAATCATGAATATCAATCCTTTTCTATCCTAATTTACATCAAGTTGAGTATATGGAATAATGTATTGTCGATCCTTGGAGAACAGTTGGCAGATATATTAGAATTAGGAGTACATATGGCACATCTTAGTTTAAATCAATAAATCTTATGTAAATTCTCAATTTAATTTATATTTTAGACGAGTAAAAGTTAGAAATATAAAAAACACAGAGACAAGGGGCTTAGGAGATGCGTCCGAGATGAAGAATAAGAGGGGTAAGGCAAAGGACCTAAGACCAATGTAATCGAAGATTACCCTAAAGTTCTTCACTTTGCAATTATACAAAGTCACAACTTAAATTCACCTTCTTCCTTTGACATATGCATAATTTTATGGTCTTCAATGTCTTAAATAGATATCGGCATAGCCTTGTAACTCTCTATTTCGTCACTTTCCTCTTTTCCTTTTTCCTTTATAATTTTTGTATTAAAAGAACTAGTTAGTGGCATTCTAAATTTGGTGACCTCATTAATGCATAAGATAGCTTAGACTTTTCAACTGTAATAAGTCCAAAGGGTTGTTGCCATCTCTTAACACGAAGAGAAAAAAAAACAAAAAACAAAAACCACTTGTTATTGATATTTATAGCGGCAAGCCTGCATTTTCCATCAGCCGCCTATGTTGAAGAAATCGGTAGCCAAAATTTGGAACCAGTTGTACCATATTTTGTTGTTTATTAAGGGTTAAAGGCTAATGCGATAAGTCAAATCGTCAAATTCCCACATCAACTAGAATAAGAAAAATTAGGAGTCGATGTTATAAACATTACACGAATTATGAATTTATTGAGTAATAGGAGGGTATAGCCTTTCTTCTACTTCTAACCTGTCTAACTTGTATCGAGTCATCAAACTTGTCAACAGCAAGAATAGAAGGACCTATGTCCAATAATTTACATAAAAATCGAGGAAGAACTGAATCATTAAGGTTTAAATCATCTTAAATCCAAAGTCTGCGGGAAAATTTGAGAGGCATCTGCTTGTATACGTACATATGAGAAATCAATTATAATCGACGGTTTAGAACCATTTTGACCAGTTTATTCATTTGAATCTTGCTGTAGAGTGCAATCATTTTCTTTTGAATCATAAGAACCACAAACTTAATCGAAGAAATTGCAAAATCCAAATTACGTAGAATTATGGACTTCTTCTTTACACAAATAGCTAAACAAGTGTATTATCATTGACAGTGTTCTTAAAATGCATTTGTTATTAAAGCATTGTCATTAATATCATCAACAACAAGAATGTGAAAGAACAACTTTTCAATGATTGAAGCATTCAATTTCATATGGATGCGCATGTGCTTGAAGAATTGTAGGTAAGGGTCGAGGGACCACACCAAGCTGGAGCTTAACAACGTACAACAAGTTGGCGTAACTTTTTATATATTTAATAACCCAATTTATTACACATCTATATCCAGCACATACTATCCGACACTCCATTTTTCAGTGAACAATTTGTCTTTTATTTTCTTCACGCCAGATATGAACTTACAAAGCTGAAATTTAATTAATTGGCTTTTAAGTTGGTAAAAATCAAATGAACTCGGAAGAAAAAAGAGCTATCGTTTTAGCTTTGTGAAATTATCTAGATTCAGTCCTTTGCATGGACTCCATCAAAACGGTGCTCGATAGATAAATTTCAGCTTCTGGGTTCTTGTCAACTTATTTTTCACGGCTCGTTAATAATAAGTTCTTTTTGTATATTGCCACAGAAGAAACAGGAGCAATACAGGCGGAAGAAAATGAGAGAGAGAAGGATCTTACATTGTTTATATAAAAGATGAGACAGGAGGGCGACATGGTTGACTTTAGTGATATGTAGTTGATTAATGAAAAATGTAACAATACTAGTGGTTGATATATAACAGCTGGTGGGGGTTGGTTAAAAAGAGATAACGGTTGTAAAGGGGATAGCAATTAACGACTATAAACTTTTTCTCACTACAATTGTCTGCTTCATCTCTCTATTTGTAAATATATTGGTTCTTTCTTTTACAATTAGGGTTTCACCATTATAATTACAATATTTAGTATTAGAACTCACCTATTCTTAGATTTATGATAGAAGGTACGTGTTGTGAAGATTGGAGAAGAATTGAAGAAAATATGAAAAACCAAATGCAAGATTTAGAAATGAAGTATGAGTAGGGAACGCAAGACTTGGAGGAGTTGATGATACAAGTCCAACTGACATATTTCAATTAGCAGATGATAAGAACTTGATAGAAGAGCTCAGGGTAGGAATACATAATAATTACTAGTATTATGTAGCAACTAGGTCCTCCAATATAGTATTTATGTTTTTCAAAGGTGAAGGGGTGATAAATTGGATATATAAATGTGATCAATAGTTCATCTAGAAAGACCTGAAACGAAATTGAAGGTAGGAATAGTACCATGTACTTGAAAGGGGAAGCCTTAGCTTGACATCAATTGTATACAAGGAAGATATTGATGGTAGAAGAGCCCATTTAGGAGGAGTATATTTTAGCTTTGAAGCAAATATTTAGTGAGGGAATGTTTGAGAATCCTTTGGGAATTGAAGGAATTGAGGCAAGATAGATAAATGAAGGAGTATTGTACAAGGTTTGATCTTTTGTCTCATAAGTTGGTAACATCCAAACCATATCTGATCAGTTTGTTCTTAAAGGAGATAAATTTTGAATTTGAGTACCCAATCAAAATTTAAGCTTCAAGAACATTACAATAAGCTTATGATTTAGCAAGACAATATAAAGTGGTAGCTCACAATTGTTATAGAAGTGATTGAGGTGGCTGGAGAAGATATTTGCAAAATCAAAGAAGTTAAGGAGGTATATTACCTAAACCAATAGTAGGGGTGGCTAGTAGAGTAGTTAGCTGCTTTTAACTAAGAAATAGATAAGAAAAGAGCTAAAAGACTTTATGTTTTAATGTGATGAAAAATATAGTCTTGGTCCTAAATGTAAAATGTGCATGTATGTAATTGAAGAAGGAGAAAAAAATGGAAGCAATTACAAAATATAACAATCAATTATTTCCTTATAAGATCTATCAAGTCAAATCAATATACCATATTATACAAGACTCCCCACTTTATAAGGGTCGGAGGAGGGTCTTCAATATATATAACATTTCCTTTGCATTTTACAAAGATGTTATTTCCATGACTCGAACCTATAACCTTCTATCACAAAGGAGTAACCTTACCCATTGCTCTAAAATTCACACTCATTATAAGTTATAGCAAGTATTACTTCATTTCTATTGTAACATATAAAGGTTTTAAGAAACTATAAGGACATAATTATTCACATATTGGTAGATGAAGAAAGTACTTATAATTTCATTAAAGAGAAGTTAGTGAATAAAAATAAATATATGGTGGAGAATATTGATCCACTTCAATTTTAGTAGACGAGAGCTTACGAATTCAATATCACCAGAGATGTAAGGAGTTAAAGTAGATAATGAATGGTTGTCAATTTAGAGCTAATACAATGGTAATAGATATTGGAGGGAGTGACATAGTACTAGGTGTATAATGGTTATTAAATTTGTATAACATTAGATACAATTATAAGGAAAAAGTGATGAAATTTAAATGGAGAAAAAAGAAAATAAAGTTATAAAATAGGGGGCATAATGAGGTGTTAGAGCTAAATGAAACACCTTGAGAAAAATTAAGGGGTAAAGAAGCAGTATGTCATTCTATTTTGTGCCAAGAAAGGGATCAGCTGCAAGCATCGAATACCACTTTCGTTAAGTTATAAGTTATGGAATTGAATGCTGGAATCATTTATCTAATGAACATAAAGTGGAACTGTAATTTCTGTTTGAAAAATACTAAGATATATTTCAAAAGCCTAAGGTCTTGCTCATTCTAGATTACATGACCACATAATTAGATAGAAAGAAGGAGCAGAAGCAGTCATTAAAGGGCCTTACATATATCCAAGGATTTAAAAAAAAGTAGTGTAAGAGTTAGTAGATGAGATGTTGCAACAAGGGATAATCAGAAAGAGTTTTAGTTCATTTACTTCCCTAATCATTTTTGAAAAAAATGAAAGATGGTTCATAGAGATTTTGTATGGATTATAGGGCTTTGAATCAAGACACTATTAAGAATAAATTTCCAATTCCACTTATTAATAAGCTCTTAAATGAATTGTATAGGGGCAAAGTATTTTTCAAAACATGATTTACGGGTTGTATTTCATCAAATATGTATACATGAAGACAATGTGTATTAGAAAATATTTAGAAGTCATCAAGAGTATTATGAGTTCTTGATAATGCATTTTAGATTAATAAATGTCCTAACAACTTTTCAAAACTTAATGAATTTAATCTTCAAGGATTATTTGAGTAAGTTAGTTTTGGTATCTTTTTCTATGATATATTGGTATATAACAATGATTAAATATTGAACTGATTCAACCAGTTCAATAGTAAAAATTATTAACCAGTTAATTTTTTGGTTTAATTTTTAACTTTTTTTCAATTTACTTTAATAACTTTTATTGTTAAAACTCTATTAGTTTAATAATTAATCGATTACTTTTTACTTATCAGTCTCCTTTTTCAATTAAAATTTAAATTATTAGATGAGTAAAGATAGTCTCCTTCAATCATATTCTAAATTACTAAATTTTATTCAATCTTTAACTGATTTTATGACAATATAATATCAGTTGAACCTTTAAAAGCTTAAATCTCTTTTATTATCGATTTAACTTTTGGTTTGATTTTCAAAACATTGGCGTATAGTCATATATGAAAGCACCATCTACATTTGATAGAAGTATTTTTTGTTGGAATTTTATAACTTAAGTGCTACAAATTCCATTTGACACACCAATATATATTTGAAAGTGCTTGGGTTTTATGTAAGGAGCTGACTCTCAGCTCAAGGGAGCTCAATAAAGCTCATGTAAGCTATAAGTTGGTTGGCATGTTTCTGTGGGGAACAATGTAAGCCTTGAAGTAGAAGGGATAGGAACTTATAGAGTTCCTCTGAACAAAGGACATTTGTTGTTAATTGATGTTTTATATGTACCGATGATTTGTAGAAACTTGGTTTCTATATGTTCCTTGTTAAAGTTTGGTTATTGCTTGAATTTCTTTAATAAATCTATGGAGATTATTAAAGATAATGCAATCGTGTGTTTTTGTTTAGTAAACAATAGGTTGTTTAAATTGAATGCGAGTGTTGCTATTTCGTGTTGCTATGTAATTAAGGTTACTACTAAGATGACTTGGCATAAGCATTTGGGACATATTGTATAAGAAAGTACGACTAAGTTGGCCACGTGTGGCTTACTTGGATCATTGTCCAAGGTCTCTGTACCAAGTTGCCAATCATATCTTGTCTTCAAAGCCACAAGAGAGCCTTTTAACAAGGCAACTAGAAGTCAAAAAGCTTTATAATTAGCTCACTCTAATCTTTGTGGACCAATGAGAATTGTATCTAGACTTGGGTTTAGATACTTTATCACATTCATTGACGATTGTGCTCAATTTACCTATGTGTTCTTACTAAAGAACAAGTGTGAAGGATTGAGGTGCTTTAAAACATACTTGCACTTGGTGGAAAATCAATTGGGTAAGAAGATCAAGTCATTGAGGATTATTCGTGGTGGTGAGTACATGTCAAATGATTTTAAGGCATTTTGTGACCAAAAGGGCATTGTGAGGTAACTCACACATCCTGGGACTCGACAATAAAATGGAGTAGTTGAAAGGAAGAATAGGACTCTTATGGATATGGTGCAATCCATGATGGCTAAGGCCAACTTGGATATTGCCTATTGGGGCGACACATTACTTAAAGCAACACATATTTAAAATAGAGTGCCCTCTAAGTTTGTTGATTCTACGCCATATAAGTTATGGTCAAAGAAAACCCCTAACTTAAGTTATCTTTGTCCTTGGGCATGTGCAGCTTATGTGTATGCTCTAGATCACCCTCGTAGGAAATTAGGCCCTAGAGGGAAGAAATGTGCCATCTTTGGTTATTCTGAGTATTCTAAGGTGTATTTGTTCTTGGATGTAAGTCACAAGATTGGAAATGTCTTTGAATTAAGAAATGTCAACTTTATTAAGGATGAGTTCCCTAAAGTTAGTGAATGTTGTGATTTAGATGTGTTGGTTGAGACCTTTGTGTAAGGCCAGTCTAGTGTTTTGGAAGCACTATTGACTACACCTTCTATGGTAGAAGTTCCTCAAAAAGAGGTTGTTCAAGTGCCTCTTGCATCCCCACTTGTTAATGAACAACAAGAAGTTTTTGATGAACCAAGTAATGTGCAAGGAGCTCTTGAAGGTGTTCAAAAAGGGAAGTGGCTAATAGTAATGCAAGATGAGATGAATTCAATGCATCTCAGTGAGATTTGCGACTTAGCTGAATTACCTCCTGGCTAAAGGGCTATTGGGAAAAAGTGGGTTCTCAAGATAAAATTGAATTCTGGTGGTACTATTGAAAAGTACAAGGCCTGATTGGTGGCCAAAGGATTCACACAAAAAGAGGATATAAATTTTAAGGATACCTTCTCTCTTGTTGTGAAATTCAATTCCATCAAATTATTACTTGCTATTGTGGCTTATTTGGACTTGGAATTACTTCAATTGGATGTAAAGACTGCCTTTCTCAATGGTGATTTGAGAGAGGAGATTTACATGCAACAACCAGAGGGGTTTATTGTAAAAGGTTAAGAACACAAAGTATGTAGACTTAAGAAGTTTATATACGGTCTTAAGTAAGCTTCAAGCAAATGGTACTTGAAGTTTCATAATACAATCACGAACTTTGGTTTTGTGATGATACATGAAGACCATTATGTTTATGTGTACACTTCTGGGTCCAAATTTGCCATTAGGAATCTATATATAGATGACATATTGATAGAAAGTAATGGGTTAAGTTTGTTGAAAACCATGAAAGGTTGGTTGTCTTCCACCTTTGACATGAAGGATATAGGAGAAGCTGCCTATATCATTGGTATTAAGATCCTAAGAGATAGGAAAGCTAAGATGTTGACCTTGTCTCAAGAACCTTATATTGATAAGATTCTTGCAAGGTTCAACTTGACAAATTCAAAACCAATGAGTACACCATTTGCATATGATTGCAAGCTTAGGCAAGAATTTGTCCTCGTAGTACTCAAGAAAAGGAGGAAATGAAAAGGTCTCATACCTAACTACCATTGGAAGTTTAATGTATGTCATATTGTGTACATGGCTTGACATTAGCCAAGTTGTAGGTCTACTAGCAAGATATTCTTCTAACCCTAGAATCGAGCATTAGAAGTGTGTGAAAAGGGTCCTTAGATATCTCAAGGGTACAAAGGACTATTGGCTATACTACCAAGGTGAGAATCTTAGTTTGCATGGCTACACTAATGTTGATTAGGTGGTGATCGTGATTCGTTCAAATCTACATCTGGTGATGTCTTCATGCTAAATAATGAGGTTATTTCTTGGAGTAGCAAGAACAAACTTGCACAACATTATCAATAATGGAGGCTTAATTTGTTGCTAGTGCCTTAGCTATGCAAGAGGCCTTGTGGCTTAAAAATTTTATTCAGCACTTAGGGTCAATTGTACCTTTGGAAAGGCCCATAACTATCTATTGTGATAGTATGGCAACTTTGGCTTACACTAAGTACCCTAAGTATCATGGAAAGACTAAGCACAATAGCATAAAGTATCATTTTGTTAGAGATGCAATAGAAGAGGGAGAAATTAAGTTAGAGTTCATAGATACGAACCAAATGGTGGCTGACCCTATGACTAAGCCATTGCCACCATTTCATTTTGCTAAACATGTAAAGGCAATGGATCTTCGTAGATTATGAAATGCTGGTGTAATTTTCTCCTTCTTATGTCACACATGTAAGACGTTTGATAAATAAAAAGTTTTTTTTATCAATTATTGGTGCATTTTAGTTTGAAACCATAATGAAAAATGTACGTGTCATTCATAAGTTGAGGTTGGTTTTCTCACACGAGCCATCCGCCCTTGCGTTTTTACGTAAGATCAAGGATGAGACCGCTAAAGTCTTAAATGTATGTTATCTCTTAAAAAGGATATGTGACTTGTGTGTCATACATTTAAGTGTGAGTCATGAAACAACACATGAAAACTTTAGTCTTATGGTCGTCTTGATTATGCATGCATCAAGATAAGGTGATCAAGGTCATCAAGTTTGTATGTCTACACATACATACTATCTTATGATTTCATTCTCAAGAGTGAGAATAAGGAGTATTTCATGGCTGTTTGACATGTCCTCCTATTATTGAGAATAATAGGAGTTACAAATCTAAATGTTTTAAGAGGGAGAATTGGCACACCCTCCAAACGGGAGTGGAGTAGTAAAACATTTAAGGATGTGTTTAGGGAGCATCAATGGGATGTGTTCCAAATGTTCCATAGTTAACCATGAAATCAACCAATCGAAGAAAATAAGCAAGTTGTCTCTTGTCTTACTTATGTGTGAGATTCTTCATTCAAACCCTTTGGTGACTATGGCTTGCTATTAGGAAATTGAGGATTATTATGGTCTTCTTAATTAGTTGTTGAAGGTCTCAAGAGAAATAGAATAGGACTAGAGTATCCTCCTTTTAGATGATCATGTTTTCTCAAATTTTCTAGTAGTTCGAAGATAAAGGAAATACATGAATGCATAAGTTGCCTACATAAGTATGATTTCATGAGTTGCATAACTATGATAGCATATGTTGCACACTATAAATGACACATAATCATATCATTCAATCTTGGCGCCACATATTGTTTTGTACAATATGAAAGATTGAGTGTGATGTGAGAAAAAAACTAAGTGCACTTACAGTTTAATACAGTCATGAGTTTTATGAGTTAAAACTCACAAAGGAGACTGAATGTGATTAAACATGTATATCAAAATGTCTTGGGGTTTGAGAGACATAACTTGATTTGTTCAAGTAAGTTTGATTTGTTCAAATGTGAGGAGAGTGATAATCTTTCATTGTGGGTCTAACAACCATAATGTAAAGAGATTTTGTTTACATGTTTAAGGTCACACCTATAACTTAAAATTATATGGTTAAATTATTATTTGTTTTCAACTTTGTATGTTCACTTGTTGAGTGTGTTTTATTTGAGTGGGAGCATATTTTTTAAAATATATCTTTGTGTGAGTGGGAACTTGTTGGAATTTTATAGCTTAAGTGCTACAAATTCCATTTGATGCACCAAGAGATATTTGAAAGTGTTTAGGTTTCATGTAAGGAGCTAACCATCAGCTCAAAGGAGCTTAATAAAGCTCATTTAAGCTATAAATGATTTGATATGACTTTTCCTTAGCACAAGTGTCTAACGCTAGCTTAAGATGAGCTCGTAAGAGCTCATTAAAACTAGTTAATAACTAGAAAGTTAGGGATAAGCTCAATTGGACTCAACTGAGATTACCCTAGTTCATCTTTGGTTCTTAAAAATGGAAGCTGGCTATAAATGAGTTCACATTAGTTAAACTAGAAGAGCTAATTAAGGAACATGAGTTGGGGTTGAAACCTAAAACTTAATAGGTAAAATTGATGGTGCTAAATGAAGGAATCTAGCGTGCTTAAGTGCACAATGGACACTAGGATGTACCATGAGCTATAGCATGCCTTAATGCATTTTCCAATGTATGCACTTAGAGTACAAGTTCATTGTCTCCATATGGATACATGAATTTAGCCAAGAAAGGATAAATTCGGCCAAGATTCTGAATTTAGCCAATAGAGAAGATTCATCATATACCTTGTTGGACCCCGAATTTTTCTTAGAAGATCTGAAGTAGTAATGAGAACTGCGGATAGATTCATATTTTGCTTTGGTGTTTTTGGTAGATGAGAGGCTATGAAATGGGAAGAATTAGGGTGAAAGTGAAGTTGAATATGTGTAGTAAGTTGATGAAGAATACATATATATGTGTATGTTCTGTTATTGATGTTCATGATTAATCATGGATTATAATTTCTTTATGGATGATATTGAGTTGATAATGAGGAGAAAATGAAGTAGAGAAGGTGATCTTGGTACGAAGTGTGATAAGGAAAGTTTTGAAACAAAATGGGTAGTTGATCTGAAAAGTTGTAGCTTATTTTCCTAGCTTTCTAACGATTTATAGTATAGAAATTTTTGAACATCGGAGTTGAAAGTTATGGCCCTTAGAAAGGGAAATTCTTAGGAGTATAAGGATGCATCATCTGTAAAGATGCATCGTCTGTAAAGATGTATCGTTTGTAAAGACGTATCGTCTGTGATGACATCACATTGTCTGTGATGACATCATTTCATCTGTAAGGATGTATCGTCTTAAAGATGCATCGTCTCTAAAGATGTATTGTTTGTAAAGATGTATCATCTGTAAAGACACGCCATCTGTGATGATGTCACATCGTCTGTAAGGATGCATCGCCTGTAAAGATGTATCGTCTATAAAGACGTATCGTTTGTGATGATCTCACATCGTCTGTAATGACGTCATTTCATCTGTAAGGATGCATCGTCTGTAAAGATGTATTGTCTACAAAGGCGTATCATTTGTGATGACGTTATATCGTTTGTGATGACTTCATATTGTCTTAAAAGTTGTACCGTCTTAAATTGACTTTGCATTGTCTTAAGTTGACTCTACTTCGTTTGTCTTTTGTTTCCTCTGCTCTTTACTTCGTCTGCCTTTTTGCTTCGTCTACTTTTTAATTTGTCTACTTTGATTCATCTACTTTGCTTCATCTGCTTTTTGCTTCATCTGTTCTTTGCTTCGTCTGCTTTTTGATTCATCTGCTTTTTGATTCGTCTACTTTTTCGACTACTTTTCACTTGGTTATTCGACCTCCAAATGAAGTGATTTTTGAACCAATAGTTTCTTAACACATTTTGTCCCTCCATAGAATTTGATAGCATTTAGTATTGATTTGAGAAAGATGAATTGAATCAAAGTAAGGGTATCGATTGGAAGAGTATGAATGGGAGGAATTTAAGTATAATGTACTGTTTCAATATAAGAACAGTCCGAAAATATTTGAGGCAATAGTTTTAGAGTTCTGAACCAAATGGATTGAGCTTGGTGTCATTAGAAACTTAAGGCAAGAGAGAACATTTTTCTAGAAGAAAGAGTTATGTCAAAATGTTCAAAGGTATTGTTGACAAGACATTTAAGCATAAAAAGGCATAAGGCATAAATGGAAGGGAAAATGGGACCTTTCTCACTCATTAAGGATATAATTGGAAGAGGAAGTGTTGTCTGGCATTTTAAGAGGAGAGGAGAATGAACATTGAGGAAAAAAGAGAGAATGTCATGAAGAAGAGAGAGAAATACGAAGAGAAGGAGAGAAAGAAGAGAAAACAAGTTAAGGTTTCAATTGTGATAGTCTTCAAGAGAGATTTTGATGTTGTTCAAGAAGAAAAAAAAGGTAGAGGAAGAGAAGAGATTCCCTTTGAGCTAAAGATCCCTTCATTTCGTGAAGAATGAATGTAAGATCATTTTGGAATCTTTCGAATTTTTGAAATTATTTTAGTTCATAAAATTTAGAAAATGTTTAGGTTTAAGGATTCTAGAATAAATTTTAATGATTTTGCATTGTGGAATTTTCTATTGGATTCCTATTGAATGAGACTTGACTTGTTTTAGGGAACCAAGAAAATCCTACCCAAGAGCAAGGAGAAAGACAACCTTGACTTAGATTTTAGCAAGCAAGTGAGGTGGGTGATATATTTATGGTTATTGTGTAAATGGACATTTTGCCTATGTATGTGTATATGCCAGAATTGCTAAATTGTGAATTATCATAATGTGTTTTAAGTTATGCATTGAAAGATGTATGATATTTTGATATAATTAAATTGTGATTTTGAACATGTTATGCCTTGAAATATGTCATGGCATTTTGTATTAATGAAAAGAAAGAAAAGAGCATGAAAAGTATGAAAGCATTTCGTAAAATGATTTGAGCATTGATTATGTGCTTTTGTTTGGGCGAGAGAGGAATCGTTTCGTAGTCACATGCACGTCGACGTAATACCTTCTCTCGACTGCCTACTTGTGGCATTCGAAATTCAAAAAGTTAATTCGTTTTATTCACGGAGTAAACTTCGGTTTTTCTATTTTGTTTCACGGAACCCTCGAGCCAATTGTTTGTGCATTTGCATTTTGATGTGTTAAGTTATGATGCAATTTGAGTGTTATGCTTTGATGTTAAGTTACATCTAATATGTCCTCTGTAATGATGTATTGAATTATGAAATGTGAATTGAAATTGTAAATGCCGAACTGTATGTTTGATTTTGTGGCTCGTTGCCAATGACTATAAATATATTAGCTACTAAGCTGTGTAATTCACCTCAAGATTCCCTCTTCAAGTGCGGAAAAAGACGAATAGCAATCCTTGCAAGATATCAGGACTCCAAGATAGATAGAAACTTTTGTAATTAAATTAGTTCAGAATTTTTGGTATTTAAAATCATATCAAGCATAAGCATTCAATTGTATCAGGTGTATTTTGTATTTTGTATTTTGTAAAAAGCTTGTATAAACTCTGTTTGGATTCTTTAATGAAATATGATTCAGTTTTTGCTTGTGATTTCTCAACATTGTGATGTTGATGTTTGGCTATTGTGGGCATGCCACCCTTATGGGATGACGGACCATGTATTGGCTCCGAATGTTGAGCTCCGGAAGCGAGGTCCAACATTGTTGGCTTTGTTTTGACTCTAGATTGTTGGGCTCCAAAAATAGGGTCCAACATACCTTGCCTTAGAATGAACATGCACGACAACCACCATGGTACGTGTACTTTGGATGAAAAGATGTGCTGTTTCGGCCAATGGTTGTGACCATTCGGCCAAAAAGGGGTTCATGTACAAGAATGAATAGTAATGAGTGTACCATCATGACTTTAAGTGAAGATACATGACTTTTTGCCAAAGGATGTGTCCTTTGGTCAAGAGTCGAGATGTTTTTCCAAGAGACATAACTCTTGAAAGAGTCATGAATCTTCAAACGAACCTTTTATGGCCCATGAAAGGGAATTTCGTAGTCCCTTTGAGTGAGTTTTTTTTTCTTTGGATGAATACTACACTCTTCTCCCCATCTTTGAACCGAAAACACTCTCTTCTTTCAAGTCTTTATGAGTTGAAGCACTCTCCCATAAAATAGTTGTTAAGCTTATTAAGAGCATTATGGGTGAATCTAGGATTGCTGCTTTCACAAATTAGCAACTCTTCTAACCTTAATGCGTTGTGACGAGATCGGTCTACTCTATCCATTCCAACTACAACGAGTTAGAGAAGAAGGAGAAGCCATAGTGGATCTCTAGAAGGGAGGCAAAACATCAAGCATACAAGGTGTTATTTTGCTGCGTTTCAAGTTAGTATATCATCCTACCCTTCTTAGTGACATGCGTAGGATCTTGTATGCTTATGAAATCATCAAATTTCTTGTTTAAGTTATGATCTAAAATCAACATTTTTGGCATTAAGTTACCATCACCTCTTTGTGAAATTCTCTAAATGTGCTTTTAAAATGAAGCATGTGGAATATTTAGGTCACATTACCAGTGTCAAAGCAGTGGTAACTAAAACTGAAGTAAATTAGGAAATGATACAGTGGCTAATTCTTTAATCATTAAGGCAATTATAAAGTTCGTTCATGCTAGTTAGACACTATATTAGTTTTATCAAAACCTATGGTTGCATTAATAAACCTTTAACATTGTTGTCAAGGAAGAATGCCTATGTAGTTTAGAGAAGCTGAGGTTACTTTTAAGGTGCTCAAAAAGTCGTTGATAAGTACTCTTATACTTGCTCTTCCTAATTCTAATAAAATTATGGTGATTGAAATTGATACTTTAAGAGAAGGTATAGGGGCTTTTCTTATGCAAGATGGGCATCCTTTGGCCTACATTATCAAAACTCTATCTCCCAAGTACCGTCTTCTCTCAACTTATATGGAGTTGATGGTATTGGTTTTAGCTATCAAACAATACTTATATTACATTATACGGAGACATTTTATTATTCAAACTTGTTATAAGAGCTTAGAGTACTTCTTACGGTATAAAATAACTACCTAATTCTAGCATATATGGTTACTTAAACTTTTGGGATTTGAATTTGAAATTAAATACAAAAAGTTTACAGAAAATAGAGTTATTGATGCTTTATCAAGGGTCTACAGTGCTGAACTATATTCTTTTTCTCTTTTCAATATTCAAATTGATTTGTTGTCTCAAATTTAATAGAGTTGGAGAATGATACTGAACCACAATTAATTTTTCAATAAGCGAAGCAAGGCAAATGACCTCAAATTTGCGTATACTTGAGTGAATGAAACTTTATAGTAGAATGGAAGATTGGTAATAGGTGATGCTTAGCTTTACGAACTCCCAAAAATTTTAAGTTCAAGCATAATCCTAAGCTCAATCAAGTTTACTAGACTAAGCCTAAATTCCAGCTTAATTGAACTTCAAGCAGTGAAAAATTCAATTAAACCTAAGCAATTTGAACTAAGCTTAAGCCTAAATTGACTTTAATTAGAGTTAATTAGGCCAAGTCGAGCCTAATTAGGTCAAGTTAGACTTAAAGGTCCTGCTCTTGTAAAGAATATTAAATGATCTGGAGCTTATCTAGGTTAGGTTAACTCTAAAAGCTCGACTCTTAAAAAAAAAGAATATAAACACATTTTAAAGTCTAATTGGGGCAAGTCAAGCCCAAAAGTCCATTCATTAGAACTTTTGTGGTTTATTTAAAGAATCAAATGTTTTATTTAAAGAATTACTTTTTTCTTTTTCTTTTCAATTTCAATTTCAATATGAGACAAAGAAGAAAGTTATTTATAAATGAAGAAATTGAGTATTTGTCTCAATCACAAATTTCTCAAAAGATTGAGCATTTGGACTTATCTTTAACTAATTGAATTTTTGAGCTCTTATTTTAAATGTATTTTATTATTAAAAATATAGTTTTGATTAAAAATAATATAATATTATTTTTTTAGTATTTCAAGTCAAACTGCTTGAACTTGGTTTAAAATTTGAAACTTTTTATAAATAAAAGTTCAATTTTAATTCAAGATTTAATTAATTTAAATTAAATTTATTAATTTTAATTTAACTCCAAGCTTGCGACGCACTCACCCTTATTGATCGTTTGCGTACGTGGGACGACTTTTGTAAGGGCCTTCGATGGACCTACAATTTCTCGTTATCTTTCTCCTTGAGTCATTTAGTCTGAGATGAAACAGAAAAGCAAGTTATTGTACCAAAACACCATAAAACTTTTTTGCTTCCGTTATCAGATCTTGAATCCTACAACACGAACCAAACGTTTTCCATCAGAACTAAAATTTAAAATAAATAAATGACGTATGAACCGATGAAGGATAATGGTACCTGAGTGTAATGAGCAGCACGTGAAGTGATCACCAGTTAAGAGAAAAGCAAGGACACATGGACAGTACAATAATGGCTGCCAGTTGTTTTCAGGGCTTGTTGTGTTGACCTCAATGCCAGTAGTTTAAAATATAAGTTTTTTAAAAAATTATTCAGTTATTTTTATTAAATTCAAGTCATACAAAATTTATTGCTTATTAATAATTAGTCAAATAATAATTTATGCTAAAATAATTTGAGAGTTGATTTTAATATTTTTAATATTTAAAGATAATTAAAAATATATAAAAAGATCCAAGTCTTTTATATTTAGTATGTCCACGACCATAATTCAATTCCCATCGACCTGAAGTTAACAACTCAAGATTTGATGTTGCATGATTTGATGGTGGGTGCGTGCATCCGAATGCTGGTCCAATAACCATATACTTTTATTCTGTGGCATTTGGAAGATGCGTGGAAAAATTTTTAAAATTAACTAGGAAGAGAAAATATTTAAAATTTAGTACATAATAAATAAAATAAAATAACTAAAACTAAAATACTTTACTATAATTCTAATATCTATTAATATATAATTAAATAACAGTTTAAACAATTAAAAATTAAAATTAAAATAATAGTAACAAATAAAATTGTATTTTTAAAAGAAGTTGGCATCGTCGTAAAACATATCAAATAAGCGATAATATTAAAATTTTAATAAAATTAAAAAATCAAAATATAATTAAAAAGGTAGACTTTGTTCAAAAAAATAATTTTTAATTGAAAATAATTTTAAATAAAATTAATTAATTAATTCTAATTTACAAAAATTAGTTAATTTATAAATTTGAATTAATTAATTAAAATTATTAAAAAAATTTGAAAAAAATTAACTAATACGAAATTAATACAATTTTTTAGCAACTATTTAGTAGGCTTAGAGCCCATAACTTGAGGATTCATCATAGTTCGCCGTTATATGCTAACACTGAAACTTGCGCATCAAGAAAGAGGACGCTAGACTATACAAGATCAAAATGTTGATGTTGCCAACTTACTGACTTTAGTAATGAGCTTGCAACCAAAATGGTCCTCAGTTTTTAGGATATCGCCTCTATTTGTGTTGGATCGAAGTAAGCTAAGCAATTTCGCTTTTTTTTGTTCTGTCTAACATTACGTCATTAATTGAAGGCCTGTTGTTAACGTTATTCAATGGAATAGTTTGTCGTAATGAGCCTTTTTAGTTGATGTTTATACAGATGTGCGTGTTTGTAATCATTGTTCATTTATGTTACATGTTTGTGTAGTTGAATTATTTGGGTTGGTATTACTGCTAATAAATAACATTGGACTGATTGTATATACTGCCTTAGGGTACTTTTGGGGGGAGTTTATGATGACCATGTTATTGAATTTATTTCTGCCATGTTTGATGGGCAGTAGTGTTGCAAGTGATTTTGGAATCCATTTTCTTATATGAAGTTCTGGAATGAGTGTAATTTCCTTGAGAAACTAAGCTTTTGTGACATCCTATCCTCATAACTATGGAAATGCAGCACTCAATTAGCAGACTTGACTTAATTTTGCCTATTTAAGATGTTGGAATTCAGTTTTTAGGTTACCTGGGTGGCTTCTGCAACACTTTAGAAGCGGTATTGACTATTTCAACACGTGTATTCCTGTGAACAAGTGTGTCTTGATTAACTGAAAGTGTTTAGGTGGGATTGTTGTAGATAGGCAGCTTACCCAAATTTCCCCACTATTTGTGTAGATTATTGTCCTAATATATGATCTTGTGATATTCTTTGGTAATGTTATGCAAAACTTGAGTTTAGTTAAGCCTTGGACGTATTAAGGATGGAGACACATAAAGAAGGGCCGACAAAGCAAATGCCACATGCTACAACTTCATGCCTAAAGAAGAAGAGCGAGGAAGCAACTTTTGTTGAGGATATAAAGGATCACATTGATGAATTCTCCATGCATCAGCGGATGAGCACAAGACTTGCTATAAGAAGAAGTCCATTCAGAAGGTGAATTCAACTTTGCCCTTTACTTTTCTTTTTTATGGTGTACTTTTACATAGATTGGTGGCTCACCTAAGAATTGGGTTTGCTTTCTGATGTTTGGAATTGAAAAATCGTAGGGGTGTATTAGTTTCACAAACTTTTTGATTTATCGCAATCTTTTCTAGCACAATCAAAAACTAAAAGAATTAAATGCAACACAATAAATCAACATCAATAATTGTTGACATAGTTCGGCATACCTTATTTACGTCTGCAGGGCCCTCATTAAGCTTAATACTTTCATCAAAAGACAACGATAGTTTTACATAAGGCTTTAATAAGTCGACGCCACTCAACTTTGACACTACCACTCGTCCTTATTACCCGTGAAAGTAATTGACACCCGATAACACGATCGACTTGTTTTATCCTCAACAGAGAAAATTTTTCAACAACCTTTTAACGAAAGAACACTAAATAAATAACTCAAGTGTTCAAATAAAAATTCAACATAAATGAGAACACTTGAAAAGGAACAAAAAGACTCCCTTATAGATTCAGCTCTACTAAAGGTCTGAAAGTTGTCACCATAAACTATAGGTTGATTCACGCAAATACCAGTATTAATTCATAGTAGTAGGATGAAGACGTATGACAGCCCACGCAACCAATCCACTCTAGGATGTTGCAGTCATAAAGAAATCAGCCAACAATTATCATTTACCTGCAACAAACCTAGAAAAGACAAAGACCAAACTAAAACAAGGTAAGGAAGAAATCAAGCAACAACTATAACAAAATCTGCAACTCATTAACACTTTCCTTTAGCCCACAACAGCACCTTTCAAAACGATGGCTCATGCACACCACAACACACTTTTAGCTATCTCCTAATTTTCTGCACACACAGCAATATGATCTGCCATTTACCATATATCAACCAACACTAAGATGCAGATCAAGTCACATAAACAAGCATCCCTCAAATCACTAAAATAATCATACCAAAATTTCACCATTCATGCATCCCCCTGTAATCAAGACACCCATGAAAATATTACCAAAATCACTCACGTCTAGGATATAAAGGCTGAGTGACAGGTAATCTAAGACTTCAAATCAGACACACACAAATCCAACAATCTTACAATATCTATACCACAACCAACGTAATCACATCAACCTTCATTAAAGATAGACTTCTATTTTTGCAACAAGTCTTATCCAATAATCCAATTCAAGAAAGAAATGTTACTTATTTACACCACTTTTTGATTTATAATTTTAGTCATTATCTTGAATACCCAATAATAAAAAATATCAAAATTAAATAATGAGACATAATAAATATCTTAATAATCTCCCCCTTTTTGGCATTTTTGTCACAAATAAGAAACTTCCCTTCATAATCGAATATATATAAGTATTGAAATCACAATACTCCCCCTCAATTCAAGCTCCAAGCATAGATAAAAATATCCAACATTCACAAGTAGCTCAAAATAACTAAGTACAAACTCATATAAATTCAAGTCATCTCCCCCTTTGGGACAAAGGATGTCAAAAAAAATAAAAATAAAAAAGCATCAAAGGATCAAAGAAGTCGATGCTTCAGTTGACAAAGAGCATCAATGCCCACTTGAAAAATGCCTTCAATCTGCTCAATTTTAGTGAACAAAGCTACATGAGGATTGATAAAGGAAATTCCCGAGGCATCTGAAGGACCAGGCGAAGTGCATGGCGAATCTATAGCCCATGGTTGCTTGAAAATTCTAGTTGATATGTTCATTAAGGTGACTAGTTCAAGTATACTTGTCTCCAATCGAGGAACACCATTTGCATATAAAAATTGAGAAATCAAGCAAGGAAAGTAAAGCAGGGAATTCGACTTGCCTCTAATAGCCAACATAACTTTAACTATAAGTTGCCCCAAGTTGAAGTTTACCCCAATACTGATGGCATAGAGTAGTTTAACATATGTTAGATAAACAGAAACAACATGTGTACTAGGCATCTAGTTAGCTAAAACTAACTTATAAAGCAAAAAATACTTTTGTGTCAACATAGACGAGTGTAGCACCAAATTAGATGGCCAAGTAGTTTACTTTCCTCCAGTTAACATAGTAGTTATCATATCATTAGAAGCGGTCCAGTTATCATCATAAATCTAATCCCCAATTAGATTATTAAACCTCATGAAGATATTCAGTCTATCAGCATCAATTTGTATCACCCGAACCCATACATACACCAATTTATAACTCACAGCAGTATCAGTCAATAAGTCACCAGGTAGATTGTAATAGAATTCTTTTACCAATTCAACATCATAATGTTCAGGAAGTAATGCAGCTTGCAGTAATGTTCTCTCAGATAGTAATATATCTAGTCGATATTGTTAAAATTCATCTAAGTTAATAGAGTAGTCCAAAATTAACCCGATGTCAGTGAGTGTCTCCCATTTACGCTCAGCTTCAGATGAATAAAATTTGAATGAAACTGCAGTGTCTACTGTCAAACGAGTGAAAGGAATTCGCTGAAGTGGGTGGACTGTTTTTTGAGCTTGCTGCTTAATCCATTTCTAAGTGACCGAAGGAGGAGTAGTCAGTTGAGAAGCTGCATATTTCTTTCTACCATACTATCGGATCTTGCAGCAAATTAAATGATTGGAACGAGTGGGTGCAACAGTCGGTTTTTCCATAACCGAAGAGGAAGAATTATCCTTGTTTTTTCCCATTTTGTTAATTAATAGCGAAAACCGAAACAAATTCAACAATTGATGCTAGCGTTGAGTGAAATTGAGCATTACCGTAAAGAGAAGTCCAAATGGTAGAGATAGAACTCATAAGGTTGTGAAGAAGGGAGTCTTTGATGGAGTCCCAAAAATCCCACAAAGATGTTGAATCCACATGAAAGAGGTCTTCAATCTAATCAAGTGGTTGCTTGGGTGCTTGGAAGTTGACAGAAAGGAGGAGAGGATAAGGAGTGCTAGCAGACTTAAGGATTTTAATCCCTCTTGACAAAATCGCAACGCTTCATTTTTTATTATATTTTCCTTTTTATTTTCTTTTCCTTTTTTATAAAAATATTACATCAATAATGTAAGACACAAATTCCTAAAGCCTCTCGAAGAAGTTCAAACCTGACTGCGTCAAAAGGTTTCGTAAAAATGTCTTTCAGTTGCTTTTCCATAAACACATATGAGAGGGTGGCTACTTTGTTCTCCACAAGTTCTCGAATAAAATGATACTTCAAATCAATGTGTTTCGTTTGAGAATGTTGAACTGGATTCTTCGAGAGAACTGTAGCACACTTGTTATCATATAGGATTATTAATATATCTTGATCAATTTCATAATCTTCCATCATCTATTTCATCAAAAGAAGTTGTGAACAACAACTTCCTGCAACAATATATTCTGCTTATGTGATTGACAGTGAAATTGAATTATGCTTTTTACTGTACCAAGAAATTAGATTGTTACCAAAGAAGAAACAACCTCCTAAATTACTTTTTCTAACTTCTAGATTTTCAGCCTAATCCGCATCATTATACCCGGCTAGATAGGATGTAGAGTCACATGTATACCGAATTCCAAATTTAGATGTACTACTTATATACCTGATGATCCTTTTTATTACTGTCAACTGTGTATCTTTTGGATTGGCTTGGTAGTGAGCACGTACTCTAATGTTGTAGCATATATCTAGTATACTTGTTATTAAATACAATAGCCTCCTAATAATGCTCCGATAGAGTTTGACATTAATACTTTTTCCGTTCTCGTCTTTACTTAACTTCGTAGAAACACTCATAGGTTTTCTTCGCATATTTGGTTCGAAATACAAAGATGTCATCCTTCACTTGTTTAATTTGCAAGCACAAAAAGAAGTTCAATTCACTGACCAAACTCATCTCAAATTCATGTGTCATTATGATTGAGCCCAAGTTTAATATATAATTGGCTACACTTTCATGGTTGTTAATGCACCTTTTGACTCTTAATTCATGATTTTTTGTGTTTAAATTAGTCTCTTACGGTGAGCTTATGTTTTATGCAATTTGCTAGTAAAATTGTACAAATTGACAT
>JANIJH010000225.1:68417811-68429265 GCA_024520975.1 Erythroxylum areolatum | reverse complement strand
GATATCTTGGATACTGATTCTGTGCTTTGACTCCATTCCTTGTTGCCTTACAGAGGTCGCTCATAGGGTGGTGATTAGGTACAGCTTGAGGTATTCGAAGGTAATTAAGTAGCCAATAGAGGATTCACCACTTCTGTGATAGCAGAAGATGATACTCATGGCCTCTTGTCGAGGTCATTACTTTGCAATCTCTGGCCGGAGTATATGTCATAAAGAATGTCTTCATTGACATATAGAATAATGAGTCCTAGGACGAGAACTGATAGCACTTGGACTAGATTTGACATAGTCAATCTAGTGAGAGTTGACACTTTGTCCATACTCATAACCAAGTGGGGTATAGCATGGTGAAAGGACGAATTGCACAACAATTGTCTATAAGAGGGTTTACAAGATGGTTCGTGGTGAGCACGGGTTCATTCGTCAAACTACTTACTTTCCAATCAATTGGAGCTCATGATGTATTGCTAGACACTGCTCATGACTTGCTTGGATTAATTGTTAATCTAAGTGACCAACATAATCGGGAATCTAGTGGGTTACACGCAAAAGAGTGACTCGGAGAATTCGTAAAATGGTTTTGGATAGAGATCTATTTTATGGAGAGCAATAGATCTAAATGGATCCCGATGAGATCGGGATATGTCCCGATGAGATCGCGACATCGATATTGTTGAAATAGGTCTCCGATGTTTTTTCACACTCAAAACCCTGTAGGACCGACCCCAATGTGACTATATATATATATATATGACTAACGTGTAAGATAAATGGATGGCTTCTTTCATAAGTTTCAAAAAGACAAAAAATGAAAGCTTGAAAGGGAAGACAATCGTGAAATAGAATGGTTCTAACATGTTTTAGAAACAAGGGTTTAAAAAACCAACAAAAGCTCTCTTCATTTGTCTTCCTCTTCCAAGCTTCATCCTCCTTCACGTTGCTCTTCAAGAATCAAGGTAAGAGCTAGCACTCTCTCCTTTATTCTAGCTATTTCCTAATCAAAGAGTTTGATTCGGTTAGATTTTCCGACCTCTGCGTGGATACCATTAGAAACAGTCTCTTTTAGTCGTTGTGGTTTGAAAATTCTGGTACTTCTTTGTATAGACACATAGATCCTGGACTTCGGGAAAGTCCCAGAACAAATTTTTTTTGTTTTCTGCACCTCGTGTATGTGATGCACGCACTAGGATTTTCCTACACAACCCACACCAAAATACAGACCGAGTTACACACGCAAGGCTCCCTCTAATCACTAAAATAATAAGATTAAAATTTTCACCATTCACGCATCCACCTACAATCAACACACCCACGAAAACATCACCAAAATCACTCACGTGTAGGATACAGAGGTAGAGTCACATACACAGGTAATCTGAGACTCCAAATCAGCCACGCACAACTCCAACAATCTTACAATATCCATACCATAACCAACATCATCCACATCAACCTTCATTGAAGATAGACTTCTATTATTGCAACAAGTCTTATCCAAGAACTCAATTCAAGTAAGACGTGTTACTTATTTATACCACTTCTTGATTTATAATTTTAATCATTATCTTAAATATCCAATAATCAAAAATGTCAAAATTAAATAATGATAAATATCTTAAGATGAGTGTCCAAAGTTATTGCTTAAAAGAATGTTGAACTAAGGAGATTGAAAGTTCTCTGGCCCTCCGAAGTGTAGTTTCGAACTAACAGTAGCATTACTGCTTCCTATCATAGTATCTGGTTTTGTCCACATCTACTTAAAAATAAATCAGCAATTTTAATCTGTTTAACTACTTCGGATAAGTATGCTCAGTTGTAATAACGTTTTACTGCGGTTTGAAGAGTTCCAATGAAAGGATTTTTGAGGACTATACGTCAGTTTCCATCAAATAAGAGAAAGAACTATATATCAATTCCTTTCAAGTGGTTAGTTAAAAGGAGGAAAGATCACGTCTTGGCGATGGGCTTCTTACTTCCACAATGCACTTGTACACTTGGTTTTTAAATATTAATACAGATTAGATGATGTTTGAGGCGAAGGACTTGAGCTAGAAAACTGAAATGGTTCCATATTAATTAATCCAGGATCAAGTTCCAATCATATTCTAGCTTAGTGAAAAAGGCACGTCGTACAAAAAAAGACACCCTTTTTAATATCGTAGTTTAGGGCCCAGTTCAGCTGCCACAGCTATTTAAACAGGCTTACACTTCTGTTCTTGTTGATAGTATATATATGGAAACTCAACCAGGACGAGAACCAGATTATCTCCGTTCCTTGTGAGGAGGTTGTTGAACAAACCAACCTAACAAGCTTCAGATCTTGAGCTTGGATGTGCTCATCCTTATCCAATTATAGCAAGACCCTACTCTAATTAATGTATTAATAAACGGTATTTAAAACTAATTAAACGGCAAGTTATCTCTGATTCTCTAATACTCGGAGGCACAGCCATTCCCTTCATCAGTAAACGAGAAGTACAGATCTAGAGCACATTCAACCTATGAACTTACTCCTTTTAATAATATTATAACTAAAAGCAGTTTGTGCGGCGTGTATTAAGCATATTGTTGTATTTCCTTTTATGAACATTAGGGGTATACTAATGCTAGTTGTTGCACAAGTTCTTTATTGTTTCTAAAGAGTCCGTTAACATATACTACTAGAAAGATTCAAATTTTAAGGAGCCAGTAATCTCGTAGCCTTCTTCTAATGTCCCTAAAATGGGCACATGGGACTCGTTTGGAGGACAAGGTTGACAAAGACTTGTCGTGTTACCCTCAGTTTCCAATGGTGATTGTGCCAATATTTATGAGGTCGACCTTGATAGGACAAGGTTGTGTTATAACCTGGTTGCATTGATACCTTGAGATTGGAAGAGCACAGGAGAGATAACAGTTTTTTATATATAAGGCTCGAGGGATTCTATATGGTAGGGTTAATAATTGAGACGAGAAGGGTAAAAGCGAAAGGATTATGTATATAACGAATGCATCAAGGTATTCTGTATGGTTGGATTATAAGGTAAAGAGTGATTGATTCTTTTTATAACTATCGAGCTATTTTCAAGTTTAACTTTCTTAAATTGAAACGGATAAATAATTTATTAATTCAACTTTTAGCCATATGCATTGTTTCAGAAATTAGTAGAACCATTCAGAAAGTGCAACTATTCAAGGTGTAGAGAAAGCATATAGCAAGACTTATCGAATATATATTTTGATAGGGGAAGTACAAGAGGAAGTGAAGATTCAAGAAGAAAAAAAAACAAGTAGGAAAGACACAGAATCACTTGTGGTGAATCTTCAATAGGGACTAATAGTATATATTGCTATACGGCTAAGGTGTCTAATAATCGCTGCAGTAGTTAATTAAGCAGCGGATCTTTATTGTTAACCATACTGATCATGAGTATCTCATGCGGTTTAATGGAGCTTCAGATTCTTCATCCTGTATGCAAAAACAAACCGAATGAGTCCTTTATGATGATTCAATCAGTTATAAGTTACTATATAGGAGTTGAGAGTCCCAGTTTATTTGGCATCAAGTTTTGAAAAGCAGCAAACTTGTTAACTTTTGTGACAAGATATGTCTATGAAGTCAAAACACAAAATTCATTTATCCTATGGACAAAGGTGTTGCTTTGTTGGTGTCAGGTGAGGAGAACATATAGTAGTTTCAAATAACCAAGTATGAATCAGTTAATTTTACATTATGGAACTTGCAATTCTATACCTCTTCTCATCATTATTCACGCTAGTCCCTCCAGTGGTCCTGTAGTTGGGAAATGGGACTTGGCCTGACTCGATGTACTTGACGTCATGCACGAGCAGCTCGTAGTGATTCTTGACTTCTTCTTCGGTTTTTCCACCAACTGCCTTGGCGACATTGTACCAACGGTCAGGTGTGTCCTTGTCAAACACAGCTAATGCCTTCTCGAAGTCCTTGTTCTGCTTAGCAGTCCAAGAGGTTGAGCCACGCGAGGACATTGAGCTTGAGGCCATTTCTGAGGAGATAACAAGACTTGGACAAAGCGAAAAATGGGGAGAAAGAGAGAAAGAAAGCTATGTATTGACTGCTGCCAGCTTAAAAAGGATTATAAAAGGAGACTACAGGAATAAGAATAATGAGAAGATGGAGAGGAGTCAGAAAGGAAAGACTACGCAGCTAAGTGGATGATATGTGCAAAGAAGTGGCAATGCCTGCTCTTTATAAGCAGAGATAGAGTGGGGTAGTGCCAGTTGGCAAAGAAATCTTCCTATCTGTAGAAGAATTTGAATGATTTGTATGCTCAGGAACCACAAAATGAATCAGACAAAGAAGAGGAGTAAGAAAATCTACAACCTAAGAGAATCATTAGAGCTTAAGAAGAACATAATTTCTGTCTTTATAGTAAAGATCATGTCAGCTAGAAAATAAAATGTATTAAACTCCAGTCATGTGCAATTATAAACATTAAAACACGTTATTAAACACTAAAACCATAGACTACAAGCTAACCAAGAAAAAAGCACTTGATTATATTGAATGCACTTGCTTTGAGCAAAAACTCACGTGGTTTTGTTACTGTAACATGTTTATCTCCTGAAACTGTAATATTTCTTGGGTTTAAATTTAAGAAGAAAAACATTCCAGTATGTACAAAACAACAAAGTAGAAATTTGAAGGTAAGCTTCTGTATCTGTTGAGATTTTCTGCAGACCGTAGCTTTCCAGTTTTATTCTCTTTCTCTGCAAAGGTAGGTCCAAGTTGAAAACTTTGATCGCCCTTTTGAACCATACTTTTTAACTTTCACGTGTAAACCACAATTTATATTTTGTTATCAATATAAGATATTGCAGGAAATAAATCCCTTTTGTTCTAATTCGTCAGAGATAGGTGATCTTGCAATTGTACAACGTCCTGAGCAACATTCCAAGCAAGTAGCTGGCTTGCCAGTTTCCGTACAATCATTATGTTTTCGTTCTTATCTCTGGTAAAAGGTCAACATATGAAACCTAACCTTTAATCAATTGGGACCCTCTTCTCTTGAACGTGAGATCATATGAAGGGGAGTGTCTAACAGGCACAATTAACATTGTTTGATCCCATCAACTTTTCATTCACTGTATCTAGCAACGACTCTTGGATTTCCACTCACTAAACCATCAACATCAAAGGGAGAAGCTCCAATGTTAGACATGATTAAAGCATGAGTTACAAGGTTACAAGAAAATAACATAAAATATGTGACACGACTCGTTACTTGATTGCTTGCTAAAATGAATAATCAAGCTTGCATGTGATTACCATGGAGGACTATTGGTCTTATCGTGTCTCACAGTATTTCCCCACTTGTTGCTTAATTTTAACTCATAATAGCATTGGAGATTATGGTTTTTAGTTGCTCTATATGGGTTATGGTTTTTAGTTGCTCTATATGGGTAGGCTCATGTAAAAGGTAAAAGTTATTTGTAGGTTTGCTTCTCTGGGGTGGACAAATGCCTGTAGACAGAGCTGGCCCATGTATCTGTTTCACCCTTACAATTTTGCATGATGAAGATTCACAACCGTATCTGAACTGATCTATAGCTGGTCATGGGCAACCCAAATGCAATAATTTGATATCTTTATTCGATATCTGGCAAGCCATGGCTCTTTATGCCCTTGTGGGGCTCTACTTATTCTTACTCATTCTACATTGTTGCTGTGAGAAAATATGGCAATGGAGCAAGTCAAGCTTTAATTTGATGTCAGTAACAAAGGAAAAGAAAATGATTAACCATATATTGTGTTCCTTACAATAATCTGCAGAAAATCTTGTCTGACTACTGCTTAGTTGCTATAAAATGATATAGCTGATACGTCAAAGCTATATGATCATGTTGAAACCATTTTATGTTTCTTCGGCATGTTGGCAGACAAGATTGGTATCAGTCATGGGTTTATTATTATCTGTCTGAATTACCATAAGCAATCTGGTTATTTATAGCTACTGATGGTTGAAAACTTAGGTCTGAGGTTCTCCAGCTTTAATGTCTGTTGAACTGAGATTTTTTGCATCACCTGTTTGATAATACAATTTCGAATCGAGTTATCTAAATATCTGGTTGACGAAAGGTTGAAACTATTTGGAAAAGGTAACACGTACACATTATTCCGAGGCTGGCGGTGCGATACGATGGCTTTGGGCTGCAAGTTGTTACAGTAGAGTAGCCCCAACCTATGAACCTACGCGATGCTAAATTTCTGAAATACTTTTCCTAACACCACAGAATCAACCCCCCTTACGTTCAGATGGAATATAGTGAAAAGGGAACTATTGCCAATAAATATATGATTCCTTCAACTCTGCAAAATATCTGTGCTGTGGCAGCTAAATCCCGTTGCGAGATTAGAGACTAATATGAAAGTTCAAATATTGCATTTCCTCACTCTGCTTGCTTCAAGGAGCCTCTCTCTTTTTTTTTTTTTCCTATGAAGGAAATTATAAGGTTAAAAATAAATTTTCGAAAAAAGCTTTCTGCTTGGCTTATTCATGATTGCTGCACATTTTCGGGTTTATTAGAGATTCTATATATTTTCATGTTAGGTTTCTGCTAAATCAGGAGTTCTCATGGGACAGTAGCTGCTCTTAGTGATTTTAGATATTAAACCTGTCACCAAGTGCCTTGAGAAATAAAGATGGCCCTTAGCGTCAAGTTGCAGAAGTCAAGATCATAGGGTTTCTGGCCACACGCTAATGGGGCTGGTTGTGATGATTAGGTGAAAACTACACGAGCAACTTTCTAGGAATCTTTACGAAGAAACAAACAATATCCGTCGAGATACACCGTCTTAGCCGACATTTTGGGTTCCACCACCGCCATCAACAAAAACCCCAGTTGAAAAGTTAATGTTTGTGGATTCCTCCTCTCATTAGCCATTGGTTCTTTTTCTCTTCGTGGTCCTTCACTGCAACTTGGGAATAACTAGTCTAAAGGGTCCAATATAATAACAACTTTTTCTTGCAAAATTTTTGGAGGGCTTTACGCAAAAACACACATTAAATCATTGGTTTTTGTATTCTAGTTGAATGAGATCTTTGTTCGTTAAGAGAGGAATCTACCGAGTTTTGCGGGCGAAGAGCAGTCCACCTAGCCTTTGTAGTTGGTCCTAAGCTAGCAGCAAAGGCAATATTTATTGCTGTCCGAGTGGAATCTTTGAATAAAGAAGAAAAATCTTCATGAATGATACAATTCTAATTGGTCCATTTAACTAGAGAAGTGGTGGGCATATGCAAGAAAAGAAAAAAAAAGCCCGTTGTGTGAATGATATTTCCACAACCTGATTCCAATCCTGACAACCATTTGTTGTTGTGATTGGATCCTGTTATTTCACAGGTTCAAGCCATTCAGTGAAGGTTACTAAATTGATAATACATCTGTGGTCGGTTTGTGAATAAGTTGGATAAGATGTCTTAATACGTGTGTTACTCACAGGACACGGGCCATGCAAAGCAAAAGATGAATTTCTGAACACATAAGCTTGGAGTTTAACCAATCAGGACTTTCTATTCCGATTTCCGATGAAGTTTCTTCAACTTGTGAACTACTTTTGATAGAGATGGACCATAGGAGGATTTGGTTGAGAAAGGAAACTCTTCTTGTTACCACTTAAGTTGATTTTTTTGTTGTTCTCCAAGCTCACGAGTGTGTGCTGATTCTGTAGTGTTGGAAGATTTATTAGGACAAACCGTAGTAATAATTACTTTGTTTGAGCAAAAGTGATTTTGTCAATATGACTATTTGATCCATTTATAGGCTTCCAGTTCTTTAGATGTGCTATATATTCAACGTTATTTGAGTAGCTAAGAAGTCCATTAATCAATCGCGTTATGAGATTTACAACGCTTTTAAGATATGTAATGGACGCCGAAGAAGAATTCAGAGTTCTTTGCCTTTCTCAGTGAAAATTATTTAATGGGCGAAAAGCTTGGTCGTTCTCCTTGTAATCAACAAATTAAGCAAAAACATTGGACTGCCTTTTTTTTGTCGCAATGGTCTTGCTTTGTAAATGGCTAATAGCTCTTTTTCGGGGGATTGAGAGACATTTAAATGTTTGACTATATCAAATCGTTTTCGGTAATTAACTGATTCAGTTGACAGATTGATCAAATTCTATTGTTTTTAAAAATACTCCTATAAGGAACGTTTAAACGTTTTGCCTTATATTATCTTAAAATTTAAAGGACGAAAAGATGATTGTGCCTAAAAATTATTACAAATCACTCAAGCTACAATCTTTTATTATTATTTTCCCTTAACCAAACACCAGTTCCCTAAATTTCATTGATACGTTGCTAATAGAGAGGAGAGGGCCGGGATAGAAAAAGAGAGTAATAGTAATAGTAATAGTAATAGTAGTAGTAGTAGTAATAACAACAACAACAATAACAATAACAACAGCAATAACAACAACAACAATAATAATAATAATAATAATAATTTTTTAATAGAGTTATAAACTTAATTTTTGTAAAATTAAAATATCTAAATTCTAGATTCTTATGAGAATATTCAAAGAAATAATAAGTTATAATACTCATATCTTTTTTTAAGTTATGCTCTCATAAATCATTTTACACATAAGCAGTTAATACTAAATAACTAATTTTACCAAACATTTCTAAATAAATAGTTGATATTATTCACTAGTTAAATCAGCTGATATAATTTATTTTCAACTAACCACTGATAAAATCAGTTAACAGTTAATGCAATCCGCTTATTACCAAGCATGACCAATATTATTAACAATATGGATTTTGTAACTGTTACAATATATATCTTAATCTAACGATCACTTATAGGATTCAAAAAGGCTTTAAGAGCTCATTACTTAGACTAAATATTTGGTGAACTAAAAATTTTCTAATTGTGGTTAAGTTAATATAGTATGGAATTATATTTCTTTTTCTCGAACATCAAATAAAAACATTTAATATAACTATATGTTTTGAATTTTATAGAATAAAAAATTAATTAGTGTAAAGGGTATTATTATTTCTTTGCAAGAAAGTATTACTTAATATATGTAAAAATATTAGAAATTTTTTGTGGTAAAAAAACTCACAATGTATCTTTTAGAAATAATAAAATAAAGTATTAGATAAAAATAAAAATTCTTATTGATATAAATTCTTATTTTCTTCTAAGAGTTAGTCATAGGTCTCAATTTAGCACTGAAAGTAGTTTGAATGATAAGGATGAAATTTGTAAATGTAAAAGAGTTTAAGCTAGATGATATTATCATTCTTATATATATTCCATAGATACTTTAAATTTACCTTCTTTTAAAGAAGGGATAGATACTATAACACTAATAAATCTTCAGTTTAAATCATCATTTTATTACGCGATTAGTGTATTTTTATTTCAAGATTAGAAAAGGGAATGTTAGTTGACTGTAGATTCATTAGGTCTAATTTAAAAACAACATGTTGTACTATTATAATAGATGAGTAGATTAATCAAAGGTAGAGAACATTGATCAATTTCTTAGTTTATTGTAATATTAAAACAAATTTTATCAAATATGGTAATGCTTCTAATATGGTAAAAAGAATATAAACTTTATATAAATTTTTTTGAAATTATCGAGTAGGTTGGCCAATAAAATATTATCCATTTCTTTACAAATAATACAACTAATTATATATCAGTTGGATACTTGTTACAATGAAAATATGAGCATATTTATTAATCCCCATTTGTTGTTTATTACATAATCCTCATTTTAAAAGATACTGATTCAATTGGCCATATTTCTAATATTGCTTCACATGCCTCTAAGGTCAAAATTTTTGTATATTATCATTTGATATTTTTATCTTAGTTAAGAAACAAGAACATTGAGTTGAGATTGTGTGTCATGTTGCTACTAAATTTGCAAATACATTTATAACTTTAAAAAGATTATGATCACAAACAAGTACTTTGAAACTTATTAGGCTAAAAGTGTATTTTGAACCTAAACATTTATAATAGAATATAAGTTAAACCATACTATTATAAAGCATTAAATTTAAACCTTAACATTTTTTAAACGTACAAAATGTAAATGTCATGGTAATGTTGAAATAGTATTGTTTATTTTTTTTTATAATTAGATAGTAAGTTTCACTGTCACATGCATTATGGGACCTATTGTCTAAACTTTAAAAAAATATATGTTATCAATCATATTCTCAGTCAAATGGTGCAATCTAGGGTCATCCCGTCGTGCAACATAAAATCATTTTTGTAACATCCCACCCCTTACTGGAAGGGGTAAAATAGTAAATTTGGCATAGGATGAGATGGATTGGAATGATTTAGGACGGTTGATGCATAATAGGATTGGTACACAGTATCATTTGTGCACATGAAATTACTGTACATGCATTCATGACATTCCCGATAGATGGGCCTAATGTAATTTGATTGTAATTAACGTGGTTATTGGGTTTGAAAAATTATTTTGAGTGAGCCATTGAATGTTTTATATTTTAAGGAATTTTTAGGAATTTTTCTGGAATTTTTTGGAGAAAATTCTCAGACCGGAAAAATCGCCAAGTGGCGAACCGGTCGATTTTCGGTACCAAAAAGTGTTATCCAATGGCACTATAATATTGGGTACATTATTTTGGTATTGAAATTTGGGACATTGGAATTAAATGGGTCAAAGATTTATTTTATTAGGGTTTAATTTTATGGTTTAGTCTTTTTCCTCTCTTTACATGCCAAGTGGCATGATGACTCACCTTAGCATATTTAATGCTTGTATTTTCCACTCATCTCTTCACGACACATCCATGTAGAAAACTAACAAAAATGCTTAGCTCTAAAAAGGGAAGAAGGTGCTTGGATAAAAGCCTCTCCATCATCGACGTAGGTCTTCTCCTTTCTTATTATTTTGTCAACTTTTGCTCATCTTCTCCACTCTTTTCTCCTTTGTTGCTTTTCCTTGTCCATTAAAAAGGTAACCAAAACCTCACCCCCCTCTCTAGTGATGATGAGGATCGGTTATGGTGTTGTGAGGAAGTGACTTGGTGGCCTTGTGAAGAGTTAAGGATTTGGAAGTTTTAATAGGTAAAGATTCAGTTTTTGCCTTCTTTTGTTGATGAAATGCATGAATTGTGATGTCTTTGCATTAAATTGTATGAGAACTATGTTGGTATATGTGGTTATGTAATTTGTTTGTTAAATTGAGAGTTGATCTATGGTTTGATTAGGTAAAATATAGGGAATGAAAGAAAAGGTGTTTTATATGATTTTGAATTGAATATGGATGATTATTCTTGCAAAGAATTTAAGAGGTAGGTGCTGCCAACTTATGGTAGGTACTCCTAGTGAATGTATGAATGATGTAGGGACTGATTTTGTGTCTAATTGAGATGCTTATGGTAGTAGAATTTGAATTGGCATGATAGGAAGTGTAAGTTGAAGATGAAAGCT
>JANIJH010000225.1:68324832-68347734 GCA_024520975.1 Erythroxylum areolatum | reverse complement strand
GGGAGCTTAGGTAGAGGACGTAGGTCTTAGCACCGAACCTCTATAAAAATAGTGTTTGCTCTTCTTCCCTATTCTTTTACATTTCAGTTTTAATTGTTTAAATTAGTGTGTTCTAATTCTCTGTTATTTGTAGCTCTTTATGAAAAAGGTTAAAAGATCTATTCAACCCCTCTTCTAGATCGTTTACACTAATTTGGTCTCGAAGAATTTTAATTTTGTATGGAAGTTGAGCACATAATATTGTTTCAGTATAAGAGTAGCTTGGAAATGTTTGGGATATAACTTTCGGATTTCTAAACCAAATTGAATGATTTTGGTGTCATTAGAAAATTAAGATAATGGGGAACATTTTTCTAGAAGGAAGTATTATCAAATTCCTTCAATTACCTGATTAGAAAACGTCTGGACTTTTGGAAGGAGTTAGGCATAATTTAAATAATTTTGAGGTATTAATAGATTAATTATGTTATTTTGTGAAGTTAATTAGTATGTTAATGTGAGCAAGACTTTATGACATGGTTTAATTGAATTAAGGTAGTAAGATGATATCAAGGGCAAAGTTGAATAGTCACTTAAGCTTAAAAGACACAAGGCTTTAAGTGAAGGGCAAAGTAGACATTTTAGATTCATTAAGGGTATAAAAGAAAGAAAGAAGGTTTGGCTTGCATTTGAAGAGGAAAAAAACAAAAATTAGAGAGAGAAGAGGGAGAGAGAATCGTGGAGAGAAGAAAAGAAGAAGGAACGAAGAAGAAGAAGGAAGAAGATTTGTTCAAGGTAAGCTTTATTTTTCTTCTTGCTTTGTTAGAGAAGGAGTTAGAAAGAGAAAAAAGGTTTTTGTGTTGGGGATGAATGGAGAAAGAAGATGGTTTAAGGGGAACCCATTGATTTTTAGGGTTTCTAAGCTAGGTTTTGGGTTGTCTAACCTAGATGGATTATGGGTAGATTAGGTTTGAGCTTAATTTTACGTTAATTTCATTTATTGTGATTTTGAAGTTTTAGGGATTTTTATTGAATTGGAATTGAATGAAAAATTAGTTTGATTTAGGAAATCAAGAGAAACCTTATCCAAGAGCAAGAGGAAGGGAACAATTGAGTTTGAATTCTCAAGCGAAATAAGGTGGGTTTCATGTTTATAATTGAATAATGAGCCATTAAAGTTTTTTTCCAAATCAAAAGAATAAAATGATTTCAAGTACTTTATAAATGTGCATATACTGTTTTTAAATGATTTAAAGAGTTTTCTTATATGTGTGAATATGCGTCATGGATTGGATTTTAATTATTGTGAATGTGGAAAAATGCAGTGTGATATATGATCATGTTATGCTATTGAATTGTGTCATGGCATTTTGATTTGAATGGAAAGAAGAAAACGCATGAGAATATAAAATTGTGAATGACTGAATTGAGCATAAGCTTTGATTGTGTTAGGGTGAGAGAGGAACCGTTTCGTAGTCACGTACACATTTACATAAAGCCTTCTCCCGGTCGCCCACTTGTGGGCCACAAGATCCAAAAAGTGGACTCGTTTCATTCATGGAGTAAACTTTGGTTTCTCTATTTTGTTCCACGGAACCCTCGAGCCATTTGTTGTGCATTGCATCTGTGAATTGTCAAGTTGATGCATACATGATTTGTATTATTGTGAATTGGTTGAGAACTATGTTTTTCTTGAATTTAATAAGAAATTTTTTGACAAATGAATAATTTCAATGGTTTTGCTTGTTATCGATTATAAAATGTTACTCACGAGCTTTCAAGCTCACCCCCTTTTCATCCCATCTTTAGGTGAAAAGAATGAGATCGAGAAATCAAGAGTCAAGGCATCATTTCGATTATACATATTTTTGTATTTTGAAGTTAAAGTTTGTAAAAGTAAGACTTTGGGCACATTTTGAGAATTATTGGGTTTTACATCTTCTGTATTTTGGATTTTGGTATTGATGATATATTGTGGCATGAGATGCCATTAAAGCTTGTAAATACTTGTCTTATGATGTTAATGAAATACGAATTGTGTATGGATGATATGAGTTGAGTTGGATTTAAATATATTTGAAGTAGTTTTCCACTTGAGTGGATGAACTTTAAACATAAATTATTGTTATATATATGATGGAAAAGAAAGATAGGAATTATTAATGATGAGATGTAGTTGAATATAAAGAGTCAAATGAATTGAGGTTGAGAGTTTTATGAATTCCAATTGGTAGTTGAAATCGTTATGAATGACATTGCAATAGAGGAAGTGAAGTTGGGATAATTTCTAAGCTTTCCATGAGGGTAAAATGTGTGTTCTGACTTCAGGAGAAAATTTGTTTTAATTCTAGGATGAATTAGACAAAGTTGCCTTCATGAAAGTTATAGCTTATCCTCTTAGCTTTCTAACGGTGTAAAGTATGCAATTTTTAGATATCGAAGTTGAGAGATATGATTGTTTGAGTAGGTGATATTGCATAGGACGTGTATCCCGAATAATTAGAGTATATGGAATGATATCGCACTAAGATCGTTCGATTTGGAAAGATTGTGAGTAAAAGGGATGTTAGGATGGGTTTAGGATCCATTGGAGGGGTCTTAAAGAGTGAAAATTTTTGTTAAACCCGAAGGTTACACGGTCAGGCCGTGTAAAATCACACAGACCATGTATTCTTAATGCTGAAAAACTGCCAAACCCGAAAGTTACAAGGTCTGCCCGTGTTGGATCACACGGTATGTGTTTTGACCCTCTAAATGACAAAATCTCATTTTGAGTTTTTCATGAAAGTTGTCGATATAGAATTCCTCTTCGCAACCATCTAAAGAAAACCTTAATTCGACGTTCCTAGTGGAAGTTATGCCCATGGTTCCAAGATAGGTTCAACATGATTGAGGACATGAGTATGGTCGACTCTTTTGGCCATAACTGCATGACCCGACCTCCAAATTAAGCAATTCTTAAAGAAAAAGATTCCTAAGCAGTTTATCTATCTTTTAATAAAAATTGATAGCCATTGGTGTTGAATTCAAAAAGATGGATGGAAGGAAAGTGAGGGATTAGTTGGAAGGGCAAGACTTGGTTGTGAACACACTTTGGATTTTTAAGCATATCTTGATCTATAGAGCTCCGATTGAGATGGTTCTTGCTTCAAAATAAACTAGAGACATAGAGCTAAGTCTTGAAGAAGTCAAATTGTGATGTTGGTGATTCTGCTGTGTAGGCTCGCACTATGTGTTTTGGAGATGCTATGAGAATGAGGATGAAACGATGATGGCTAAAGAGATTCCATGGAAATACCCTACAGGTTAATACGCTCACGTTTATAAATGGTTTCTGATTGTTGGACTCCGAAAACGGGGTCCAACAAATGGCTTCTGTAAAAGTGACTGGATTCATAACATGTCCTATGTCATAGTCTTACTCACCCAAATAGACTATATAATTTGGTGAGATAGCAGGTCACCTCTCTCTAGTGGATCTTCGCAATTGAATAGGTTCTTGTACCTTAGAAATCTATTCCTAAACAGGCATAAGTTCCTATGCTTGTATAGGCATGATACTTGGACCTTCATCCACCGAACCTGATTGTATGAGAAATGAATACAAAATAATCGTAATGTCCATCCTGCTATCTCCTGGAGGATGTGAAGATCCTCCCTCATCATGAACATCGTACTCTAGAAACTTAGCCATCTACGATTCCACTTTTCTGGCCCTCCTTCTTTACATTAAAATTTGTAGCCCTTAAATGGTCGAGATAACCCACCAAATAGCAACAAGTGGAGCAAGGTTTCAATATGCTCTCATAAGGATTATATAACCTTACCTCAACAGCGCAGCCCCACACACGAATATGTGTAAGGCTTGGCTTCCTTCCAACCCAGAGTTCAAAATGCACCTTTAGTACTGACTTACTTGGGACTCTATTCAAGATATACAATGTCGTCTTGATGGCTTCGCCCCAAAGGGATTCGGGTAGGTTAGTCACGCTCTGCATTGATCGTATCATGTCCTTTAGGGTGTGAATGTGCCTTTCAACCTCACTATTTTACTCAAGACTACTTAGCATAGTGAACTGAGCCACTATACCAACTGATTCAAAATGTCTGCCATATTATTCCCCTCTCTTGTTAGATCTGATCATCTTTATTGATTTTCTCAACTGGTTCTCAACCTTAGTCTTAAGGATAGTGAACTTATCAAGAACTTCAAATAGTGAGCTTATTAAGAACTTCAAACTTTTCCTTAAGTAAGAACACATAACTATAGCGGGAATAATCATCTATAAACATCAGAAAATATCTAGCATTACATAACATAACTATATAGGGACCACTAATGTCTGTATGTATAAGGTCCAATAAACCAAAAACATGAGTTGAACCTTTTTTCTTTAACTTGGTCAACTTACCCCTACAACAATCGATACATGTTTCCAAATCACCGCAGTCCAGAGTTAGGAGAATGTTATCCTTTAGCAATCTCTCAACCTCCTCCCTGGAAATGTAACCAAGACGTTTATGCCACAACATTTATGATTTTTCCTTTATGAAGGCTCTCTTTCAAGTAACAGGTTCGGCAACATAAGAAGAGGCATACATTTCGTTAGGAGTAAGAGACATTTTATATAAACTGTAGGATAAGAAGGCAATTTTGATATGTCTTGTATTGAAAGAAATATTTACAACTGAAGTAGCAAATGCAAAACAATAGCCCTCTTTACCCAAAAGTGATACAGAGAGCAAGTTTTGTCTAAAATAAGGTATATAAAACTTGTCTCGCAATTCTAATACAAACCCTGTATTAAGGTTCAAGCCTACATCTCCTATATACAAAACCTCCACCTCTTCATTGTTGCCGACCATCAGCTTCTCCTCTCCGTTGGTCAGCCTTCTATTGGATCTGCACCCTTGCATTGTGGAACTAACATGGTTAGAAGCTCTACTATCTATCTACCATGAACTTGATGTGGTTATAGCTACATTGGATTCATGAATCATATACACCGAGGAGTTATGTGACAGCTCCTGCTTAACCTTTCACAACTTGTACTTCTCACAATCAGCATTTCCTATGCCCCTTCTTCTTATAGAAGAAGCATCTCATACCTTTTAGGTCATTTAGCCCTTTAGCAATACTAGACTATCCAGTCTGAATCTTCGGAGAGGGTTTGAGTTTCTTACCCTTACCCTTAGGCTGTTAGGGCTTAGCCTTCCCATTTCTTTTGGCAACTGCAAACATGGCTGTATGAGAGAAACTCTTAATCTTCTCCTTTGCTGCAACACACAAGAAAATCAATGCATTGATGTCCCAGGCCTCATCCTGAGAGATGCAGGTAGCTAATATCTCAAACTCTCAAAGGAGAGTATTTAGTGCTTGATGCACTATGAGGTTATCAGGAATTGGTACTTCAAGTGCCTTTAGCCTAGTCTGAAGGTGAACTATCCTGATAATGTACTCTCAAATGCCTCCTTCTCTTATATACTTCATGGAGAATAGCTCCTTAGTCAAGGTGCTCTGCTCCGCATGAGAAGAAACCTTGTTTCTCAAGGAAATGCCATCCATAAACTCATTCGATATAGTCGTATCCGATAATCCAGTCAACAGAAGATTTGAGATCGACTTTTTGATGGTCAAATAGCACATCCTAGTTGACCGTTCGTAGATTGCCATAATTGCTTTATCAGCTTTTGAGTTGATATCAGTAAGTGGAGAAGGTCTCTCAATGTGCATCGCCATAATGACGTCAGCTATCTCCAGGGTAAACTCCACATCCTTCTTCCACCTCTTGAAATTGAAACCATTTAAGGTCTCAATTGTGACAGCATTATTGTTTATAGAAAAGGTGACCGTAAGATAGAAAAGACAATGTAAAAATCAATTCAAATGTAGGATAACAATGACAATAGTATCTAAATAGAGAATCCGATTACACATATTATGAAAGGGCTGAATACATAATATATGCAATTAGACCTCCACACAAAGACGATCAGAGTACAAACCATCAACTCTCATAACACTACCACCTTTGGGTGAATAGATTATTTAAGCAATGACTTTCCTCCATCTAATGTCTTTATGTACATCTCAAAACCCTATGTAAGGCTAACACTTTTGGGTAGAATAACCAAACATAAGGCCAGAGACCTCCCCCAAACATGTGAGCAGAACATTCTAAAATACTGACTTAAAAGGCCACTTTGGTGACTACATCCTCTTCAGTACCCTAAAAAGTCCACAAATATAAGAGATACATCTTTATGTCATCCTTATATTTTATATGGGCATAATGTATGTAAAAATCAGTTATAAATGCAAAAAACCAAATGCACAATCAAATAATCACACACTGGTTCTGAAAACATTGTCTTTAAATTTTATTTGAGATTTTTATTTAAAAATTCTCAATAAGAGTGAATATCGTACTTTTCTGAATACCGAACCTACCACATGAGACATAAAACCTTAAGTATCTCCCTTATGTTCAATTGCAAGCACAAAAATGCACTCAAAACTAGCTTTAAAAAGCTTTAAAACCTTTCCTGAAACCAATTACCAATGTAATCAAGCCAGAAAAATTGAAAAATCACTTTAAAAAATCTCCTGACTCGGAAACTGACCCAAAAGAACCCAAGGTACCTTTACAAAAATTCTGAAAATTTTTCTCTTTTTTTAGGTGCTGATGTCAGCATGACGTCAACATAACTATAGCACTGACATCAGCCGACATCATACTGCATATGGCCACAGGGCGTGTGTGCATTGCATACGACCGACGCGCAGCAGATGGGTTTGGTACGAATCATGCACGCGCATATGAGCTTGCACTGTATAAATCCGACACGTATTCGGATCTCGTCGGGACAGGTGGTGCATCGCACACACCAGCCATCCCACGCCTACAGGGTATCAAGTCGCGTAACAAGTGTGTGTTGCACCTGCCACAGGCGTCCATCACCCCATGGAGCCACGTGGGTGGATGCAATTGGCATATGCGCAGCATCACACGTGCCTGACAATGCTATGGCCCTCCAACGGGGAGGGCAATTTTTGGTGATCCTGGAACTCATTTTTTCCCTTTTTGGCTCGTTTTTGACCTGTTTTCATAGCTAGTCTTATGTATATCACTTTTACGTAATCATATATGCAAAAAAAAAACTGAAAAACAAATCAAAAACAGATGAAAACCATAATGGATGAAAACCGAAAAACCTTCATTTCTAGCTACCTAATCACGTAACCGCTCTGATACCACATGTAACACGTAAGATATACCTTATTATGTGTCTCATATCGTTCATGAAAAGGTTAAAAATGAAGAAAATGTAGAATACCTGATTTTGGCTCCATTTGGACTTCTGAAGTAGTTTTTTAGGCCAAAATGAGCTCTAATCTCTCTGGACCGTCACGAAAAAAGTTCATGGACACGCGCTTAACGTCTTTCTACATTTTCTCAAAGCGTAATTGCTCTTAACAGGTTAGAGGATTCGTATACTTACGAATGATATAAACAACTGCCAGAAACCTTAACTTTTATATAACTTCCATATCGAGCTTTCCCATCACAAACTCGATATAGGTTCAATCTACACTAATCGGGATTTATTTTCTTTCTGAAATTTGACCCATTGATTTAGATTATTTATTGGGCTACCTTATCATCTTTATCTGAATCAAATTACGTAACTTAATCGATAAGTTATTAAAAAATCGAAAATATAATTAATAATTATCCAATTTTATAAGAAATAACAAAATTGTCCAACAAGAAATCCAAGAAGAAGTTGGAGGAAGAGAACAAAAACAGAGTAAACAATAATATGTAAAAAGATATCATTTTGTCACGTAATCAAAACAACGTGATTTTGTATGTAAAATAGTTTTAGGCTTTATACCTGGTCGTATTGTAAAATTCAAGCTAAATTTTAATTTTTTTAATTTTAACTTATATTAAAATTTTATAAATTTGATTAAAATTCATTAATTTTGAATCAATCTGCATTTAAATAAATGTTTGTATTATTCTTAATACGAATCATTTATTGAAAAATAATAAAATGTATATTTTCTAGTCAATATGAAGAATATTAAAAAAAATTATAATGAATTGTCGTACTATTCTACATAAACTCTGCCCTTCTTCTTTTTTTTTTTATAATTATCACTTTGATATTTTACATGCTTGCCTTTTGATATTTCTAAAATAAGAGTTTAACGTCAAGTTTAAGAAATTAAACACAGCTATTTATATCCCAACGACTTTGATTCACACTTACAAGCATATTGATGGAGCTGTGTACATTTAGTGGAAGACCAAATGACAAATAGTGCTTCTAATTACTAACTCAGCGCTTTCCTACATGCCCAATCCAATTCTATGTTTTCAAAATAGGCCTTCCCTTTAATTTTTGGGCCTAAGCCCTCATCGGAAATCCCCTTGATTACTTTCACTTTGAGAAGGTGACCTGAAGGCTGGGTCAACGTCACGAGAAATTGTGGGTATAAAGCAATCCAAAACCAGCTCGTCAAGCTCCAAGCCCCTTACTTATAATCCAAGTTTGCTGCTACTGCGATACTAGGATTTATTCAAAGTAGACATGTTCACACTTTTCTTCCAATCCTTGGTTTGACTAGGAAATGAAAGCTACATTAAGAACTACACATTGATCTTCGGTCTCCGTGGAACGGTAGCGTGCCGCCATATTCTTCTTTCTTCTTCGAGCTTTGGTCATCGAAAACCAAAAGTCGGCTACAAAATAGAAGTTGTGTGCCTTGCTTGTAAGCAACTTTTCATGATTGGGTGCTTGATTTCTTATAGAGGATGCTTGCTTCTGACCGCATATGTTTTCTTTTTTCTTTTCCGATATATATAGCAGAGTTGAAACCGATAATTTTGAATAAACAAGTTGAAAATGATAATGAGGGGACAAAAAGATATAATGTATAGTTAGTAGAGTTTAGTGCATTGACATTTCTGAACTCTGACTTGCTTTAATGCCTTACGACCGGCTACTTGGTATTAAGAGTTGAATTTTCTGATAGTGACATTTGTAAGAAGAGAAGTGATTCCCTTAATCTTTTTTCCAAGTTTGGCGTCGATATTCGATCTTTTATTAAATTAAAAAACGAAAATAAATTAATTGAAATACCACTAATAATTAAATTATCACCCACCTATTATGTTTTGACCATTTGAGATTCATCATTACTTACAATCCTAGTCACTAGGAGGAAGAACTACGAATAAAATTTGATATATTAACAAAGAAATATATTTGTTTCGGAAACATTCAATGTTACTTTAGTGTATAAATTACCTCATATTTCTTTAAATAATATTTTGTTTCAATTTAAACAACAATATTAAAAAAGTGAAACATAAGATAAAATTGAATTGAATATACGAACCTAAAAACTACTTTTAACATATATTGTGAATATGAAGATGTAAAACTTGTCCCATGCATGAATGGTACAGGTTGTTGTGTCACAAGATTTGTAGTTAGTTAGTATCGGTTAGTACCGACAGTTTCGCACCGTATTAGTCGGTATCTTAAACTTTAAAAAGTAAGGTGATATTCAGCAAAATCTTTTTTAAAACTAACATTTTTTTGTTAAGTAGTTGTTTAGTTAAACTTTTATTATGATTTTTAATTTTTATTTTTAAATAAAATAAATATTTTATTATTATACATTAAATAAAACTTTTATTTTTAACTAAATTTATTTGAATCTTTTAATATAATATCTTTTAATAAAAAAGCGCGGGCTTTGGATCATGGATTTGCTGCTTCTAAGTGGTTGTTGAAGATTTGGTTGTTATACTACCTTTGACGAGGAAGCCTCCATGTTCTCCTCTCCTTCAAGACGATCTTTTTCCTTTGTGTTGTTAAAGGAAGTATAACAAATAGTTGTTCTATAATATTTGAGGGAGATATAATTTTGGGCAATATTGATAAATCATTGACTTGAAATGATCTAATAGATAGATAACAACAGAGAAAAGGTTTTGACCTCTAGTGCACGACACCCAGGGGTAACGGAGTAAAATGCCTGCGAAGCACTAACTGCTATCTACTTCATCAAAGTCATACCTAACATGATTGCCAAAATTTTGTTTAATACCCTTTTATTATAACTAAAATAAAGCTTGATTTAAAACGGACAAAATTGCCTGCTTTGATGAAAAGTAATAAGCGATTAACTTAGTAATATAAAAGATTTACGATTTAAAATGTTCAATTAGTATTAAATTGTCATAAAACTAGCTACATATTGAATATAATTAATGAAATTAAAATGTGATTAACAAAATATTGTCTTTACCCATAAAAATATTTGAATTTTAATTAAAAAATGATTGTTAAATAAAAATTAATTAAATGATTTTAATTTATAGTAATTAGTGATTAATAAAAATTTACAGGTTAATTAATAAATTGATCAATTTTTAATAATAAGAGTTATCACCACAAAATCAAATTGAAAAAATTGAAAATTGAACAAAAAAAATTGAATTGTTCAAAATTTTTAAGTTAAACTATTTTACTTTAATTTGTGGCTTATAGCCATATTAAACTTCTTAATTTTTAATTTGATTAGATTGAAATTTGGTCATCTTTATTCAAATTGGGAATTCAAGGACTTGGCCTGATAATATTTTTGTATTATAAATAATTGCAATTTAAAAAGAAAAAATATAATATCCAATTTGATTTGATTCTATAAATTATAAATATCTTAATGAAAACGATTTAAATTTTTTATAAGAAGGAGAATAATCAAATACCTACTTATTTTTCTTTCAGAGGCACTGTATAGACTATTTGATTAAGTAGGTGAAAGTCAAAATGTTGACTTTTTAATTCACAAATCTATCTTCTCACAATACATACTTGCATTTAAATCATACCTTAATCCCAATGAAAATAAAATGTCTTAAAGTCCACAATCCCACGGCATTAAACTAAAACTTTGGTGCTTATAGAAGTAATCGAATGAGTGTCAAAAGGGGATACCTTGGAACAACCTTTGTAATCTTTGGTGAGTTATCTCAATCATTTGTTAAAAGTATTCACAATCGATCAATTGCCTTTGATGGGTCTAGATGTTTCAAAAGATGTTAAAGAGTGAGTTATTTCCAACTAAAAGCTAACCGAACACTCAATATCACTTCTTATCGTATATGATATTAGTGGTAAACGTACGGATGAAAGAGTTCAAAGTCCACGTCGACGTAAACGGGTGAAGGGACTGAAGCCACATTAGTGGTTGACCGATGACCGATGAACTTTACGATTTGGATGAGTCAATAGATGAGTGTGTCCAACTCCGTCCACATCAAGCCCTAGCTTCTATTTGTAATATTTTCATTTTTTTCGAAAGAAAGGACACTTCTTTTTCTTTTTAGAAAGCAATTATATGAAGAAAGTTCTTCATGCCCCATTTTTATTCAAATATTACATTTTGCACCCAACCATTCAATAGAACTTATATAATGACTTGAATAATATTAGTATGTTTAATTTTGGATACTTTGCAAAGTTATTGCAATTATCAGTTTTCATAAAATCAAAACCACAACTCCAATCAAAAAGTCGGTCCATAAAAGTATCATAGTAATAGCCTTCACAGTAAGAGAACAAATCACTTATTTTTATTTTTCTATGTCTACTTTATTTTATGAGTATTTATCCATACAATAAATAAGATCTATATAAATTAAATGGACGAATACTCGTAAAAGAGTACAAAGTAACGGATACATTTGATCTAAACCTCTACAATAAATCGTAATTTGTTTATCATATATTTAATAATCGCCGTCACATTAATCACATGAACGGCCTTCCTACTGTAAAAATGAATATGCCAATGAAAGTCGGCGAAGAATTCCAAGTATTGCTCCGTCAACACTGCCGAGTTTCGCCGGTGGCACTAATCTAACCATTTGCAAGACATTTACAATGATACATAGAATGTTATGAATGGTAGAAATAAGAACAAACGAATATAAAATGGTACAAAATGTTTAGATTATAGTCGATAACTAATGATATGACTCCGACAGATTAACAAAAAAAAGGTGATTGAGATTTTTAAGGTGTTTAAAATGGATAATTTTAGCTAACAAACATCGTTAAAATAACCATCTCATCTTACCGTGATAGTTTAGAACTAAGTTAAACATCAAAATATGTAAACCTTAAATTTAAATTACGGAAATTGTATCATATCATCTATACATCAAAATTTGAAAACTCATCAAACTATGGCTAAATACAGCTTCTTTTCATTTAATATATGAGATTTTACAAATATTATACATTTAAAGGGCAAGACTCTAAAATGCCATTAATGTGTTGGGACGCTCTAGGGACACTATGTCTAACAAGTTGGAATCATTAAATAACTAAAACAAAGTGTTCCTTTTCACTTGCCATTTTCTAGTTTACCATTAACCACACACTTATGAAGCTTTGACTTGCAAACATATTATTTAACTGCTAAAGCTTCCAAATTTTTATAGAGCCGAGTTATTATTTTGGTACATATTAAATAAAATTTTAAATGTATTGTAATATTTTATAAATTATATATTTTTATATACTTATTTTGATAAATTAATGAATTAATCCAAACTAAATAATAATAATTTGAAAATCCAAATTGAAAAGAGTAAAAATTTTAAAATAAGGGAATAACCCTAAAGAAGATTCAAAATCTCAAACATTTTTAAAGCATATTATTTAAGTAGTTAAGAGTTTGTTTGTTTCTTTTCATATATTTTGAATTTTGTTTTTAAATTTAGCAAAAATATATGTTTGTTTGAGTTTTGGTTTATGTTTTTTTTAGTTTTCAAAATTTATAAAACCATAAAAATAGTTTTTGATTTTTTTTTCATAATCTGATTACAATCAATTAAAAATATATTCTTTAATTATTTAATATAATTTACTACTAATAAGAACGATGAATAATTTAATTAAATTTAATTAATTAAAAAAAAGAATAAGATAAGTGAAACTAATAACCCAAGTTTCTCAAATAAAGAGCAAATACGATGTGAGTTAAAGGGGAGAGAAAAAATTTGCAAATAAAATCTTATTCCAACTCTATTCTGGTAAATCTTATTTATATATTTTTGTAAATTTTAAATAAATATATGCATCAAATTTAATGGAAAATGATAAAATTACAGCAATCAAACCCCAAATTTTGGGTACTGGCCGGTTTCTTGATTTCCTCGTGCAGTCCTAAAGTGTGATCTGATGTGGTCCTTGTGGAGCATGGATAGGACACAGACTCCAGGAGGCTTTGGCTGACATAAAATGGCTTTCTTTTGAAGTGATGAAATACAGCCAAAACCGAAGTAGGTGTTTGATTTACTATAAATTCTAAAGCCAGCTCAAACATTAACCATATTTATCAATCTTACTGAAAGATATACCTTTCATTTCCATGTTCATAAAAGAAAAAATGGGCATAAATGTTCCCTTGGAAGTATCCAAGTCCTTATCACACTCATTTCTCATTCAGAGAGTACAGATCTTTTATGAACATTATGAATTCTGCGCACAGAACACCAACCACCCTATCTGTAACCAAAGCTTCCTTGTCACAACACTCCCAGTTAAAGAATAAGCCAAGAGACTGAAAAACATAAAAGGTGGTAATTTCTCAAATAATGCTTGTTTTTTTCTTCAAAACAACTCTTCTTTATTCAGTTCATACACTCACGGGTACCGTGTCTATAAAACTATATCAAGTACTTACCAACTGTCATTGTTTTTAAGAAACTTAGAACATTGTCTATACTACTGTTATGTTGTAGCAATATTGGCAAAGGGAAGATAAACGTACTCTCTTTCTTTTTTTCTTTTTTCCAAGCTTAGGGCATTGACGGGTCTTTAATTACATTCACCTAATAACATGAGCTCAGCCTTACTTCCCACTATTTAGCTTCACAAATAAGGAAAACCACAGACCATAGTGCCAAGATCCAAACTAATAATGATCTTATGATGCCCAAATTGCCACCAACTCGTATTAATAAAAATATACCGCTACACATAGCACATATAGCACGGCAAGTGTCAGAAGCAGTGGTTTAGAAATCCGCACGCACCACCGCAAATATCGGAAGTCAAACAGAAACAGGTCGCCGGAGTTCTAGTTCAGTACGGAACATTCACCCCCGTTCGTCCGTAGGAAGTCCAATCTAAGGCTAAAGGTTTCGAGCGTGCGTCCCGCGTGTGTCTTAAGACACTTAAAACACGCTTTATTTCCCTACTTTAATGAATTGTCAGCGCTCTAAAACTAAAAAGCCTTCAGCTTTTATTGCCCCCTTCTGTCTTTAAGAGACTGTGCAAATAGAGAGAGAGAGAGAGTCCATGGTTCCACATTTTGGCCGATCATTTGCTTTCTTTCCCTCGTTTTCTACCATAACTTGCAGGAAATTCCTGTTCATGATTGTTTTTCTGTCTTTCCCTTTTGTCCTTTTCCTTCAAGCAACTGGAATTGTTGGGTGGAGTAGGTAGCAAAAGAGAGAGGGAGAGAGAGAGGAAGCGTTGCACAGATTGGTTGTTCTGAGAAGTGGACAAAAAGCTTGTCTCATAGGGCAAAAGTTCACTCCTTTTTTGGTTTCTTTTGCATAGTTTTAGAGAGGAGGGCATTCTTTTAGAGACATGACTAATAAGAGAAGTAGAGTATATGCATCAGAGATTCATTTACAATGAACCATGGTGGTCAGACGAAACACAGTAGTGTTCACCTTGCTGCTGTGGCTGTTGTGGCTAGAACCCACATTTGAGCAGGTGCAGGCATTGAGTTCACGCATTGAGCGAGTTGCTTTGCTTCAACTGAGATCGTCTCTGGGGCTAAGAGCCAAAGACTGGCCCTTAAAAGCAGACCCTTGCTCAATTTGGAGAGGTGTTAAATGTGAAAATGGCAGTGTTTCTGGAATTAACATTTCTGGGTTTCGAAGAACGAGAATTGGTTCTGGGAACCCGCAATTTGCCGTTGATGCTTTGGCCAATCTGACTCACTTGAATTATTTCAACGCATCGAGGTTCTTGCTTCCTGGTTCTATGCCTGATTGGTTTGGTGAAAGGCTTGTGTTTCTACAAGTTCTTGATCTTAGGTCCTGTTCTATACGCAATGCTATTCCTGGGAGTTTAGGGAATTTGACTAATTTAAGGAGTCTTTACTTGTCTTATAATAGCTTCACAGGCATAATTCCCTCAACCTTGGGTCAACTGATGGGGCTTTCCGTTCTTGATCTTTCTCAGAATTCGCTTACTGGATCTATTCCCGAGTCGTTTGCTTCACTTGGGAACTTGACAAGCCTTGATATTTCGTCCAACTTCTTATCTGGGCCGATTCCTAATGGCATTGGTTCGCTTAAGAAGCTGAGTTACCTGAATGTTTCTAGCAACAATTTGTCTTCTTCAATACCTGCTCAACTTGGGCAACTTGGCAACTTGATTGACCTTGATCTTAGCTTCAATTCCTTCTCTGGATTAGTTCCAGCAGAGCTGGGAGGATTAAGAAATTTGCAGAGAATGTTGATCGGGAACAACCTTCTTGGCGGGTCTTTGCCGGTCAGTTTGTTCTCTGCTTCCAGTCAGTTCCAGGTTGTGACTTTGAGGCACAATGCGTTTACTGGTGTTTTCCCGGATGAGGCATGGTCGATTCCCAGGTTAAGTCTGCTTGACATCTCCAGCAACAATTTTACTGGTGAGCTGCCGATTGCTGGTTTGAGTGTCAATGGCACTGCTGCTCACCTGAACATTTCTCACAATTTGTTTTATGGGAATCTGACGTCTGTGTTAAGAAGGTTCAGGTTCATGGATCTCTCTGCTAATTATTTTGAAGGAACAATTCCAAGTTATGTTAACAGCAATGCATCTTTTGCTAGAAATTGTCTTCAAAATGTGTCAAGTCAGAAGAGTTTGCCTGAATGTACATCCTTTTATTCTGAAAGGAACCTGACTTTTGATAATTTTGGACAACGAAATTCCACACAACCTGCAACCAGAGAAGCTTCAGGTAAGAGCAACAGAAAGGTTATAATATTGGCAAGTGTCTTGGGAGGAGTTGTGCTCATTCTGCTATTGGCACTATTACTGGTAATGCTGCTCTTTTGCATCCGTAAGAAGGGTACTACAAATCAAAGAGGGGTCAATGTTGGACCTGTTCCTGCTCAAAGTACTCTCCAACCTCCTGGAGCACCGCTGAATCTTTCAAGTTTAGGAGATACATTTACATATCAGCAGTTGCTCCTGGCCACTGGTGATTTTGGTGATGTGAATCTCATCAAACACGGCCATTCAGGTGATCTTTATAAAGGCTACTTGGAAAATGGAGTACCTGTGGTCATAAAAAAGGTTGACTTGCGGTCTATTAGAAAGGAATCATACTTGTTGGAATTGGACTTTTTCAGTAAGGTTTCACATCCAAGATTGGTACCCCTGTTGGGACACTTCTTAGAGAATGAAAATGAAAAATTCCTGGTTTATAGATTTATGCCAAATAGGGATTTGTCAAGTTCCTTGTTCAGGAAAGTTAGCCCAGAAGAAGATGGTAGTTTACAATCACTAGATTGGATAACACGAATGAAAATAGCAATTGGAGCAGCAGAAGGTCTATCCTATCTACATCATGAATGTACACCGGCTATGGTGCATAGGTACTTTCTCTTCTTGTTATGCTTACCTTTCCTTGTGTATCGTTTTATTTTATTGTCTTTAATGCTCCTTTTTTATGATTACTAATCTGTTCATTGTATCAGTTCTTCTGAAATAATGCCGGGCTTATGCACTTCTATTCCACGTTTTATTGATCATAATGTCTATTCAATTGATGATTAACAATATGACACTTCTGTAAAATTTCCTCAGGTTGGGCAATTATATAGAAACATTTCTCCTTTAGTAGTATTTTGACTTAATGGTGTTATTGCATTTTGTTACAAACAGTGTACTAAGTTTTGGCGCCAAACATTTTAATTTTCTGAAGCTTGATTTAAAACCACTGGGGCTCATGTTTAGGATACCATTCCTTGAGCATATATTATGACCAAGGTTCTTGTCCAGCTCTAAAAGTAGTAAAGTGGATCTTACTTCTGCTGGAAACATACATTGGAATGCCAATATGTTTGTTGTTAAAATTTAGGACTACCTTGTTTGAACTTTAGCTGTATTCACATACCATAAGGCATTCTTTTCTATCATTAATTAAAGTTTAGACGTTGACAACCAGTACTCACATAAATCCTAAGTGGAGTTTACCAGATAATTATTTTCAGCACTAAGTTCAAGTCATGTGATACGTGGGGAATGATAAAGAGCACATATTGCATTGCATCAGATCATAAATTAAACTCTGAAAGCTACCATTCTGGATTTTGAAAAATTGCTTATGATGATATGACTATCCTATGATTTCAATAGATTTGTAGTAAAAGATAGGCTACCATTAATCTGAAATACCGGGTGAGATTTGGTTGAGTTGCTGCTGCTGGTTACCACATTCATCAGTTTGCTGTCCCTTTGCGACTGCATTTATGCTAGACTTGCAGCAATTACTGAGTTATTTTTCTCTGTACTGTCAGAGATGTTCAAGCAAGCAGTATACTGCTTGATGATAAATTTGAAGTACGACTTGGAAGCTTGAGTGAAGTCTCTACTCAAGAAGGAGATACACATCAAAGCAGAATTACCAGATTGCTGCGGTTGCCACAGTAAGTACTTTATAAGGAACTGCTCGTCTGTTAGCTTAGTCATCAACAAGGTTAGGTTAAATGGTTTAAGTTGCTCAGCCAATTGCATCACTTCATTTTTAGTTTGGACGTGTGTAATGGCATTAGTTTTCAATGTTATTGCATGCTCTCATAAGATAAACAATTTTTTTTTTTGTTTTTAATACGAAGAAGGCATATGTATAATATAGAAAACCACAATCCAATGAAACCTTTTTCTTTTTGAATACGAGTGATACACAAATTGTAGCATGTTTAAATCTTTATAGTTGCAATCTATTTTCAACCTTATCTTCTACACTGTTTCATATGGCTGCAACTTTTGAAGCATTATACAGAACTTTCTAAAATTTGAGAATAAAAATTGCAGATTTGACTTGTGGAATTGAAAGCTCGTGAAAACTAATATTTGAATTGTAAAAGATGCCCACATGTTAGTTTTCGTTTGAATGCATTGGTCAATGTCTCTGAAGCATTTATTCTTATTGACCTTTTATGCATTTATTGCATTTCAGGTCCTTGGAACAAGGCACTTCAGGTACATAAATTTCAATTTTCACGGCTGCTTCTAAGGATATACAATTGACATTGATGTTTCACTGAAATTTTCATGTGTGCTTCAATATTTGATTCATATTTATCAACACAGTTATTTTGAGTTTTGTCGTAAATTAGCTTCTTATCTTCCCTAAGTTCCTATACGTAGAGAGATTCTCAGGCCTGTTGAGGTCAAAAATTTCTTGTACCAAATTTATTCAACCATATTAAAGTGTGATTGATGTGAACAGCTAAGAAGTTGTGATTTCTGTTACTGTGTCTTTTATCTGTATTTTGGTCACAATGTTTTGCTCTTTATTAGTATCTTGACATTTTTTACTTTGTTCAAAATATGACAAGTGGCAGAATTTCATGCCTTCTGTTTCCCCAACCCAACTCGTTAGTATTTTGGAGTCCAAAATATCACTTTGCCGTTAATCATCCTGTCAAATGAGTCTTGGGTACCTATGTTCTTTGACGTCTACATGATTGTGTATGCTTCTTTCTGTTGATCTGTGCAACTGAACATGGAGGGAATGTGCAATCCCAACTATTTTTCCTAATAGCCACATTTTTATGCCATTTAGGACTGTCTTACTTCTGCCTGAGTCATGGAAACACTTTTCTTTATTTGTTAGTCCTCATTGTTTGATATTTCAGTCATCTTGTTTCAGTACAAAGCAACGAGCTATTAATCCTCCGAGTGAAGTTTTGTGGTGGACTTTGTGAGTTAAATCCTAACAAAAGTAAAACATAAACATGAACGTGGTAAAATATGGTAGTGCACTTTCTCATGTTTTTCCATCTTGTTGGATGAACCTGGTTGATGAAAGGTTCGTTACTTTGACATTTTCTTGGAATGTACACTTGCTTTTTTTGTTGGTGAAACTGATCTTCAGGAATAATGGAAGTTGCTTGCCACATCTAACTTTAAAAAATGGAAAATGCTTGAAGGCAGATAGTCCGTGCTTTCTATGTATGGTTTATTTTCATGAAGATCAAATAATCTCCACTTAGTTTCTGAATTTTGCTTATAATTGAATGTGACCAGGTTCACTGACAACCACATGTGCTTATGACGTTTACTGCTTTGGGAAGGTATTGCTTGAGTTGGTGACAGGAAAGCTTGGTATCAGTGCATCTAGTGATACCCAACTGAAGGACTGGTTAGAACAGATACTACCATACATCAGTATATATGACAAGGAGATGGTGACAAAAATTATTGATCCATCTCTGATAATCGATGAGGATCTACTGGAGGAAGTGTGGGCCATGGCGATTGTTGCCAGGTCTTGCCTGAATCCGAGGCCTTCAAGACGACCACTGATGAGATACATCCTCAAGGCCCTAGAGAATCCTTTGAAGGTTGTCAGGGAAGAAAATTCAGGCTCTGCAAGGCTCAGAACAACATCATCCAGAGGATCTTGGAATGCTGCTTTATTTGGTAGTTGGCGTCAGAGTTCATCTGATGTAACTGTCATCCCGGCAGGCTCCAACGTCCGACTAGAAGGAGCTAATAGTTTTAAACATTCGGGGACCTCAAACTCACAGGGAAGTGGCCAAAATGGTGGTGACCATTCATCTTCTCGTAGACGGCAATCGAAGGACATCTTTCCAGAACCTTCGAATGCACAAGATGTAGGGAGACAAGATCAAGCTTAGCAGAGTGGAGAATTATTCATGACTTGGTTACTAAAAAGCATCAGGCTATTAATTTGTGCCTGCTTCTTGCTGATACACCATTGAGCTGCTCTTTGAAGTTTTGGCATTGATTCGCGGTTTCAAGCTGTCTCTTGCATTATTATGGTGTCGCATATCCATTCCAGAAAAGTTCTTTCAACAGTTGTTCCTGTATAGCTTGTCAGAGTATGGAGTGAGATCCTTGCAAAGAGTATAGGTGTGCTTCTACCGGTTATAGTCATTATTTGGTTGAGCAGCTTATTATGAGCTCCCATTTTTTTGTAATTTATTTACTTCTTTTGGTATCTTTTTGGTTCATTGTAAAGTGTCATTCTGAAGGACTCCCATTTTTCAGATAGAAATGAAGGAAAGGAAATAAAGACAGAAGGAAGATTACACACGTTTATCCCTATTTTTCAAGTTATGGCAGATAACTACGAAGTTACAGATTTTCCTGAAGTATCATTCAGGTGACATTAATAAGAGATTCAGAAACATCCTGCTGTGTAATAGTTGCGGATGCCAGATAACCCCAAAGAAAAACAAAAAAAAGAACACAAATAACTATCTGAAAGTAGTCGTCCCTGCAGTAGTATTAGATATCAGTATTAACTGAGGAATATTAGCAAAGGTTAGAGGAGATAAGTCCTCGAATTACTGCAGAAGCTGAGATCTCCGAAGAAGACATTCTCGTAAAGAGAGAACAAAAAGGAGAGGCAAGAAGATTGAAAGACCCAGCTAGGAAAAGACAAAACATTTCACACCCTCATTATTTTTCCTCACCACACATATACTGCTCCTTCCGTCAGACGCACTGGTATTTTGGTGATGCGTGAGCTGAGCCCAACGATTTGTTTTACTAAAACCGTATTGTCAGACCCTACTGCCACATGTCGCTTTCGTCAGGTAATATAACACTGTGGATGAGTATAAAAACGTGTCTCTGAATCCTAGAGTGGTAAACCCTGAAAGCCGTTCTGTTCTTCAGGAACGATGAAAGGTCATCACAACCAAAATAACAACAATTCAGTATATCGTTCGCCCCAACATATACTTGTCAACAGTAGGGGAAAAAAAAGAAGACCCTGAAATGGTTTAATTGTAAAATGAAGGTCAATTTATAAGTATCAAAATAGTTACTTATTACTTTTTTTTTCAAAATTTATACACATTAATTATCATTCTACCAAATTGAAATCATACATTTAATAATTCTAAATATATGACCAAAGCATTATGTAAAGTAATTAACAAAATTTAAAATATCCTTAATATATATATTATGGTAATGTAATTAACAAAATTTAAAATATCCTTAATTCTTAATTTACTTTGACTATTTTAAAATTTAAAATATCCTTAATATATATATTATGGTAATGTAATGAACAAATTTTAAATATCCTTAATTCTTAATTTACTTTGATTATTTAAAAAATAATATGCACTTTAACAAATGAATTTAATTTCAAATATAGGTATTACTTTATATTTCTTTTATTAGAGATATAAAAAGCACTTTTGTAATTTTTAAATATTTCACTAATTGTATGCTTACTATATGTACGAGTACATTCAAATTGTAGATATAGGCAAGATTCAAACAAATATATTTATTTTTATCCATTCAACACGTCAAGAGGAATCGATACCATGATCCATCATAATGCATTTAAATTTCTTCATTTTATATTTAATATATATAATATGTATTTAAATATTATATATTTATTGATATAAATTTTAAAGAATAATTAATATTATATTAATCAATAATGTATCAATATTAAGAAAAATGTAAAAATAACTCTTGATATAAAAATTCGCACGTAAAACACATTATTGATAAATGTTTATGTTTGTTATAAAAATTAAAGTATAATATAAGAATATAATTAAAATGCATGTTTAAGAAAGTTAGTATATTTATAAAAAAGATATGTAATTATAAGTAGGTTATTATAACTATTCTCCGTATTTATGTATTATAAAAAAAGTAAATTTGATATTAAAATTTTATTATTACAAATTAAAGCATCACATTAAAGTAAAAAAACATATATTTATAATAATTATAATTGACTTTAAAAATTGTTATCTACATTAATACATATGATATGAGAAGTATAGTAGACTTTTTAAATTAAATCTTTTAAGTTTGCATATCTTTAAAAAATTTAAATTATTTATTGCAATTAATAATTAGAAACATTTAATTTCTCATATATATTGTCTTGATACAAATTAATAAAATAACAATTTTATGCTTACTTCAAATTTGGTAACTTTTTCATTTATTTTGTGTGTCATTAATTTCAAAATTAAAGTTTTCTAATAGTATTTTGATAAATTTATTAAAATTAATAATTGATTAGTCTTGTTTAATTTATTTTTATTTTTTATTTTCATTGTCTTTTTTTTATATAAGGAAAGAAAACATAGTACATATTACATCATAAGTCTAGGGCGATAAGCACCCGACATGTCCTCTAATAGGATTGAGAGGCATCCTGTGGGTGTACTATCAAAAGTAATGATCCCGATCTCAAACTGCGCTGCATAGTTCGCGAGCCAGTCTTTACATCGATTGCCTTCCTTGTAAATGTGTCGGGGTATTATGACCTAGTTTTGAGTGAGTAGTTCATTGATACCCAGAACTAGGGGATTGAGAGACATCTGTTGTTGGGATGAGGATGCTAGTAGTTGAATCACGTCTCGTGAGTCGACCTCTGACTCGATTCTCCGGTGTCCCAGGTTCCAAGTGAGGTTGAGACCTGAATAGACCCCCCAAAGTTCAGCAGAGAGGAAGGAGCACCAGCCAATGTTGTGAACAAAGCCTTCAAGCCAAGCACTCGAACTGTCACGAACTAGGCCCTCCGTTGTGGCCGATGCGAGTGATCTTTTTCTTGTTCATTCTGTATTTAATCGAACCCAACCT
>JANIJH010000225.1:68306840-68320599 GCA_024520975.1 Erythroxylum areolatum | reverse complement strand
CACCTAACTGAATCCTGCATATCATTTAAATTCATGAATTTTCCTTTTCTTTGCACATGAATAATTCACCACAAATTTCTCATTTAATCTTATTTAATAATTCAAACTTTTCAAGAAAAGTTCGGGGTTCAATAGTTTCGCTGTGCAAATTTATTAACATTGGTCATAATACAATGGATGAAGATTGCCCTCTTGAAACGGAAGACTTCTTCCTATATACAGATTGTTCAAATGCTTAATCATTGTACAAGTCGAAGGTTATCTCAAGATCTCTAAGAACCAAAAATTTCATTTGCTTTACTTTTGTCTTTGATAGCTCTGCTTTTCCAAAAAAATGAGCAAAGACTTGTTGGAAATTGCCGGTTAGGTTGGTCAAACCAAGAAAGGAATGAGAGTCTTTAGACATTACTAGCTTGGATCGAGTTAAGTAAAGATGGTTACTTAGCAAGAAAACGAATGTGCATTAGCGAACGACTTTCCTAATTTCAATCCGTTGCTTGTTTCCGAACTGCACATTTTCGATATCTATATGGATTGTAAATAGTGACATAACAGTTGGTGCCTTGAGTACTGACTATGTTGCTGGGGAAAAACTTGAACTCCTTAAACGAAGAGCCATTTGGTGCCAAATATTAATGCTATAGGATACTGAAAATTTTAACCTTTTTGAAAGAGTCCAAATCTAAGAGCTAGATAACAATCTCTCCAACTTTTATAGTTTCATCTTTATTGTTCCTTGTCTAAGTTTGTTTTGTCAGATGGGAAAAGCTTTGTAACTTACAATCATGTGGATGAAGAAATATAAGTTAGAGAGGTTGACGATTATCCATATCATATTCATTAAGGTCTAAGGAGAATTGGTAGACTTCCCTTTTAATATCACACCAAACAAGTATGGAGTATGACTTTGTTACAACTACCTATGGAAGTTTACATATGTGAAGTATGATAGTCCAATACTAGACAACATTATTGAAATATCTTTCAAACCAGTTGCTTTTGTTTTTGTAATTTTTTAAAATTTGAAATAGAGTTGTTGTTGGATTAGTTTGGATTTGAAGCATTACAAATATTATTAAAGAAAACTTCTACTAGTACGGTGTTAGGTAGAGATCAATTTCCATGTTCTTTGTAATAATTACACTTAACCTTCCTTGGAGGATGAGAATTTATAAATCTCACATCATCCAAGATAGTATTAAAGGGACAACATGTTTTTAGCTTAGTTAACCTAGTTTTCTCGTAAATAAGGTCAACAATAATTGTCTCCATTTGGAGGAAAGGGATCACAGTGTATAAGAGATCCACACATTAGTTCAAATTCAAAATGAATGGACATCACGAGCTTCATTACATTCATATGATCATGTTTTTTAGCATAACTTAACATCTCTTTGATTGTACCATTTTCAATCTGAAACAAATTAGTCTTAAATAGTTTGTTATTGTTAGGCTTGGCAATGGACTCAAGCCTGACCTAAAGCCTGATTAGACTAGAGGCTCAAGATCTGCTCGAAACCCGATTGGGCCCATACCAAACTTGATTAAATAATTTTAAAAATTTTAAAATTGAAAACAATGTCATTTTATTTGAAAATTTTAGATTTTACATTGGGTTGGGCTGAGCAGTTCAAGTCGAGCCTGACCTAAACCTTAAATTAAAAAAAATTTGAGCCTAGCTTGAAGCCCAATCAACTTGAATGGAACTCCTTGACGGCTTGACTTCGTGTCAGATAAAAATTACAATTCCTAATTATTATGAAAGAAAATCATATGTATATAAAGTTTAACTTCCTGATTTAGATGATACAATTATCTTAATAATTGGAACTGATCAACAATAATAGATGTGGAATAACATTTGGTAAACATATTCCAAACTTCTTTTACAATTTTAGAACAACTAAGCTTTAGCATCATATGTTTCAGAATCATGTGAGAAATTTAATAATTTTTAAAATCTCATTTTTGTAGTCATTCTTTTAATTTCTAAAAAAATTTCCTTATTTTTTCTAAAATTCAACAAAATTACCTGCAACTTAATGCGATGCTAATGGACTCTTCTTGAAACAGATTTGAACTGATCAAGAACTAAACTGAACAAATCAAAAGTAGATTTATGGGGATGGAGATGTGATGTTGTTGATCGTGTAGTTGAGCATGATTGAGCACATAATTAGAACATTCCATTTTTGGAGAGTTCACTTTTTCCTGATTGTATTCTTTAATCAATTCTCCTTGATTTTTTTGTTTGTATTACTGTAATTAGTGGAAACAATGTTACCTATCAACTGTATATATCTATTGTAATCACAATTGTTAATAAAGATATACATACAATTTATCAAAGTCCTTTATAGTATTAGATCCCTCTCTGTCCATAAGAGAAAAATATACGATCCCTTAGCTTTGTCCTTGCTATACTCCTTACATCTCACCTTGCCAAAAAGAAATGGAAACAACAACCAATAACTCTTTTCCAAAAGATTCAACAGTTGGTTTTGCAACTCAAGTAGTAATCTCTACCAATGAACTCCATGGCTTAAGGCAATATCATCCTTGCTAATGGAAATATGATATCTCTCAAAGCATCATCTCAGATTCCATTCAAACTTGCAAAAAATGGTGCAAACTATGTATCTTGGAACTCTTAGATGACCAATATACTCTTCAGTTATGGACTTTTTACATTCATTAATAGCTCTCAGCCATGTCCACCATAAACTGATCCTTGTTTTCTTTTCTGGACTTATCTAGATCGTCTCATGCTTCTTGGCATTGAAGCCATTGTTTTTAGCACAATCAACCCAACAATCAGTAACTATACCACATCAACAAATTCTTGGAACAAATTGGAAACTAGTTATGCTAATCATTCTAACACTCAAATGCTTTCTCTCATGTCATCTCTCATTTCTAACAAGAAGGAAGACAAAATAGTTACAACTTATATGAGTAGGGTGAAAAGTCTTGTGGATGATTTAGAATTCATTGTTCATCCATTGAATGATGCCCAGATAAGGTTTTATACATTAAATGGTTTGGGTGAGGAGTTTAAAGAGATGGTAGTAGCAATTCGTACTTGTGACACTCCCATATCATTTGAAGACCTCTATGATAAACTCCTTGATGAGGAACTAATTCGAAATGGTGGAGAACTAAAAGAGGAAGAAGTGCAAATCACTACATAATTCACTCAAAGTGATCAAATTACAACAGTTGTAGGGGCAAAAGAGGATATTTGGCAGCTACAACAATGCCTTACACAGCCAAGACAACAACTCGAGTGGCCATCCATCTCAATTGGTCATTTACAATCCAAAAGACAACTGTCTTATTATGGACGAAGTATGAGTTCTTCGAATTTCCAATCTCACTCACCCTTTTGGAATTCAAACTCTTATCAAAGAAATCAAGGTCAGTCTCGCATTGTTTCTTAATTATGTGACAAACCAGGCCATAGTGCAAAAAATTGTCACTCTCATAGGCAATCATCTTCTTATTATTCTAAATTTCAAGTTTTGTTAACCAATTTTGCAAAAAAAAAAAACATTTCCATTGAATTTTTTCTTGATCATTTTCTTATGAAGGGTTTGAATATGAGGGCATCTTTAGTGAAAGGCTGGAGTAGACACAACCTATACGAGTGGCCATCTCTTAAGCTGTCCAATCTCAGTCCTTCTACTTCACTTTCTCTCTCATCTCAGTTATGGCATTAACATCTTAGTCACCCTTCCCCTTCAATTCAAAAGAAAATCTTAGCTAACAATAAAATTTCAACTTTAGACTCTTCTAGTATTAATAATGTGTGTGACTCTTATCTTTGTAACAAAAGCTATAAGTTATCATTTAAAACTTCATCTATTAGTTGTGACAAACCATTTTGGTGATGCTGTCGTCTGCAACCAAATTCAAAAGAAATCACTTACGTTAATACAAATTATTGTAGTAGTGGTAAGTGGATATCGTTCCCACGAGGATTTTTTAACGGTAAAGATTAGCGAGTTTAAAACTAAAACAAAGTAATGAAAAGGGGGGTGTTGTTTTGATTTAAGAAAAATAAAGGGAAAATATAAGAAAAATCACAAATTGAAAGAAATAATTGAATTTGAAAAATTAAGAGACAAACCTTGGTTTCGGGTAACCGATGTTATCGTGCTAAAATGGATCCTTGATATAAAATTGCAATCATTAACAAACATACATTGGGGATATTTTCTCTTAAGTGTAATGACTAGAAACATGTATCCTAGCATTCTTATTAAACAACAACCTAGATACGATCATAGGTTTAATTGAATAATAGCTTTACGAACCAAGAACCAATGAGCAAGCGAAATACATGTACGACATGCAATCAATCAAGCGAATATCTCCTTAGAATTTTCTGGCTCTAACGTAGAGAAGACAATCCTAATTGCTACTTGCGATTAGCGAAACCGAACGTCATATTTCTTTAATCTAGCAATTGAACAAATTAACCCTTAGTTGTGCACATAAAAATCAACAAATTCAATTAGAAAGAGTAGATCGGAAGATATTCAATGTTTATTAATAACGTAAAATTTATTCAAAACATCTCACACAAACTAGCATGATAACACGGATCCCCTCAACCAAGACGAAGAGTTAGCTACTCATACTAGAATCAAAAACGAAAGAAATAACAAAACATAAAGTCTCTATCCCGGATCCTTTACTGAAAAATACGAAAATATTAAAGGAGAAAGTACAGAAAACGTAAAAGGACTGAAAAGAAAACAGCAAAAACAAAAATCTATCCTAAACCTAGACTTCACTTTCGTGAACCACCCTCCTCTCTCTTTTATACTAGTTTTTTCCTTATCTTTTCTTGATTCTCTTCCGATACTGTATCCCCTAATTTTAGGTAGTCAATCCCCTTGAAAGATGGCAATATAATCTTCAAAGATTGTGAGAATCTCGATTTTGGTTTTTGAAAAGTGATCTGCAGATTTATTCCATCCTGAGGCGTGCCCACGCTTAGTCACATAATTGCTGTCAATTAGGAATTTCGGATTTTTTTTCATTCTTTTGCATCTTTTTGATTCAATTTTGTCTCTAAGGTGTTGAAAATCATCTGTAAAGAATTATAAGATAATTCCATTAATTTCAGATAATAATTTCAACACATTAAAGATAATTAAGTATAAAATAAGTGAAAATTGATGACTTAACAAACTCCCCCACACCAAACCTGTGCTCGCCCTTGAGCAAACATGTCAGACTACTACGCTCAGTCAATTCATCCTTCACAAGATCGAGTACACACAATCCATTAACTTGGGCCACTAAAACTTAAATTGCAACATATATCATAATTGCTTTTCACCAATGCAAAGAAACGCAGTCAAAATAAGACATCTTTGTTCAAAGGCAAACATGAAATCAAAATTAATTCTTCTCACAGATTTCGCTTTTACATTCAAATGTTTGAGGGCAAAGTGTTTCGCTTAAATCTCACTCTAACATGTTGCACTACCGTAGGCTTGCAATTTCACCAATTATCATTCATTCAGATCATATGAGCTAATAGATTATAAGGACTTTATTCAAGGTTGTAATAGGGCTAGGTTCACAGGTGAGGTAAAAATGGCAAAAGACTAATCATAAGCATTCACAAAGTATCAAGTAAAAGGGATACTCAAATTAAAATTTTGAGATAAACATGAATAAAAAGGACTACAACTACTCATTACTAACTAGTACTACTATGCTTTTTCTTTTTCTAGTTTTTTTTTCTTTTCCTTTGTCCCTTTTCTTTTCTTTTCTTTTCTTTATTTTTTCTTTTTCTTCGAAAACACTAAGAACAAGGGAAAACAATAAAAATAAGAGAAAATAACAACAGATGAGTAGAAGTACCTATAAAAATATCTCAGAAAACAATGTAACACAAAAGTCCCAAATTACTCAATGCTTCATTCAACTTGTGAAGGGGAAAGGTTAATGGGGTTTTTGGTTTTAATGTGAGTTGATTAATTGAAAAACAAGGTTAAAGGTTCAAACGTGTTTAAAAAGGAAAATAACTAGGTGGGTCAATTTTAAGCTAAAGGTGTAAAAACAAAGAAGGCCTTAATCACTTCTATATCCCATGTGATCAAATAAATTCAAACCGGTTCCATGCAAGTTTTGAAGGCAATATGAATAGAGGAGCATCACACAATTCAAAGAAATAACATAACATAAAGATGATGTCATTTAGGCTCAAATTTCACTCACAGGTTTAATTCAAGAATTCACTTTAATTCCATAATTTACCTTATCACTTAAATGTCAAAATTTTGACCAAGCTTATAAGATCAATTAGTACAATCAATCAACATGCTTCACCTTAAAACTCACTTAGCCCAATTTAATGTCATGTATATACCCAATCTCATCCAAACTACTATGACAAAGCTTCATGGCTTAACATGCACAGCCACACGCAAAAATCAAGAAAAACCACACAAAATTGAAAATATTCACATATCAAAAGTCCAATTCTTTCCCCATATCTAGACCAACATTGTCCTCAATGTTAAAGAAGCATAAAATGAAAAAGTCAAAAAAAGTTTCTCTATTATGGAAGATCCGAATCAAGGAGTTGGCGGATGTGGCGATTGAAATCCTTCTTGCTCTTAAAAGGCCATCAAAGAAGTGATTGGAGTAGCCAACCTTTGTGACTCACTTGTTTCTCCTTGGACGTGATTGGAGTAGCCAACCTTCATGACTCACTTGTTTCTCCTTGGCATTGTGCTGTTTCTGTAAAGACCACCTGCAATTTCACAAAATTCAAACACAAAAACAAAAGTGAGGGATAAAAGTTGCGTGTATTCTTAGTAGGAAGACGAAATTGATTGGCTAAAGTGGGTGTGTGTAGAGTATCGGCCTGGGAAGTGAGGAGGAGAGAAGGAATATGGGCAAAACAAAAAAAGGACAAAAATTAGAGAAGGAAAGAAAGGAGTGACGGTAAAGTCAAAAATTTTTGTTTTTTAAAATATTTTTATTTTTATTTTCATTTTTTATTAATTAAAATGAAAAGATGAAAATTAAAATTGCAAAATCGAAAATATTAAATTAAATTCCTAATTAAATTGAATTAAACCTAAAAATGAAAATAAAAGAAATTTTCTATAAAAAACACATAAAAAAAGGATACGAATGGGGTGCCTCCCATTAAGCGCTTATCAAAGGTCATAAGCTTGACCTTTGGCATATGTACATCATCAATTATCGAATGGATGCTTGAGTCCAACAGGAAGCATGCTCAAACTCTGTGATAAACTTGGAACAACTTCCTTAGAATGCGACTCCTTCTCAGCACGATGCTCCATGACTTTTGATGAGTGGAACTTCATCGCTTCACCATCATACTCTAATATCTACTCGTCTTTTCAGGCATCGCCCTTCTCGCACCAGGATGGTCTCTGTAAAAGTAACGCCAACGGTTGTGGAGACTCAACATCCTGCTTGCCACCTTCGATTTTCAGCTCCCTTGCCCACGGCTCTCCTAGAAATTGTACTTCTTGCGGCTCTTCTTGTTCTTTTTCTTTTTGTACCTGTAAACAACTAAGAAAAGGAAACGAAATTTGGTTAGTGATAACATGAACTGCATCACTTACCTTAGGAGGTTGCATATCCTCCATCTTTTCTCGAGCTATAATCTCTTCCTCTTCTAGCTCTGCTTGCTCTTCCTTCTTTACCATGAAAAATCGACTTGGAAAAGGAGGCAGAAGCACTTTGTTTTACACCCCTTTTTGTGCCAATTCTGGTTGTGAAGGTGCCTTTTGCGTGATTTCTTCTTCCACTTCTCTTTTGAATTTTTTTGGAAGTGGTTCTTGTAATTCCTTACCACTCCGCAATGTAATAGCTTTTGCACTCTGTTTTGGATTGATCTCTGATAGTGCTGGAAAATTTTCAGAAGTTATCGCTTCCAATCGATTAATGACAGTTACCATTTGGCTAATTTGATTTTTAATGTTTCTAATAATTGCTTCAATAATTCGCTGAAACATTAAAGTGTTAGCGGTCAAAGTTTGCAATATATCTTCCAAAGAAGACTTACCTTCGACAGTTGATTTCATATTCGGATTTTGTGAGGCACGTACGGTTGTCTAAACTGATGGAATTGAAGAGTGCTCGTCTCCAAACTCATTATGATCTCCTCCAAAGACATCTCATTAGCTTGTAGTGGTGACAGTGGAGGTGGAGGTGAAGGTGGAGGTTCGAAGTAGGATTGCTCTTCATAGTAGTTCCGTGGAGAAGTGAATCCATACTTTATATCCTGCAAAAAGAAACATGTTCAAAAAAAATAACCCAAAAATGAGCAAACTTCACATACCTTAGCTTGTTGGTCATTCCTCGGTACTTGCACGGCTAAAGGTGTGAAATCTACCACTTGATGGTCAAACCTAGAAGTCACAATAGACAGAAAGTCATTATCATAATAAGGAGAATATGAATAATCAGAACTAAAAGCATACTGATAGTGAGCCATGCCGCTAAAAGATTGAAAAATCAGAAAGAGCTGTGAAACTAAAATAAACAGAAGATAAGGTAACTAAGCGCAACGAAACCAAAAACCAAAAACAAAAACAAAAACAAAAACATCACTAACAAAAACCGTTAAGAAATTTCCTGACAATGGTGCCAAAATTTGGTGATGCTGTCGCCTGCAACCAAATTCAAAAGAAATCAATTACGTTAATACAAATTAATGTAGTAGTGGTAAGTGGATATCATTCCCACGAGGAATTTTTAACGGTAAAGATTAGCGAGTTTAAAACTAAAACAAAGTAACGAAAAGGGCAGGTTGTTTTGATTCAAGAAAAATAAAGGAAAAATATAAGAAAAATCACAAATCGAAAGAAATAATTGAATCTGAAAAATTAAGAGACAAACCTTGGTTTCGGGATACCGATGTTATCGCGCTAAAATGGATCCTTGATATAAAATTGCAATCATTAACAAACATACATTGGGGATATTTTCTCTTAAGTGTAATGACTAGAAACATGTATTCTAGTATTCTTATTAAACAACAACCTAGATACGATCATAGGTTTAATTGAATAATAGCTTTACGAACCAAAAACCAATGAAAAAGCGAAATACATGTACGACATGCAATCAATCAATCGAATATCTCCTTTAGAATTTTTTGACTCTAACGTAGAGAAGACAATCCTAATTGCTACTTGCGATTAGCGAAACTGAAAGTCATATTTCGTTAATCTAGCAATTGAACAAATTAATCCCTAGTTGCGCACCTAGAAATCAACGAATTCAATTAGAAATAGTAGATCGGAAGATATTCAACGTTTATTAACACCATAACTTTATTCAAAACATCTCACACAAACTAGCATGATAACATGGATCCCCTCAACCAAGACAAAGAGTTTAGCTACTCATACTAGAATAAAAAATGAAAGAAATAACAAAACGTAAAGTCTCCATCCCTGGTCCTTCACTAAAAAATACAAAAATACTAAAGGAGAAAGTGAAGAAAATGTAAAAGGATTGAAATGAAAACAGCAGAAACGAAAACCTATCCTAAACCTAGACTTCACTTCCGTGAACCACCCTCCTCTCTCTTTTATGCTTGTTTTTCCCCTTATCTTTCCTTGATTCTCTTTCGATACTGTATCCCCCAATTTTAGGTAGTCAATCCCCTTGAAAGATGGCAATATAATCTTCAAAGATTGTGAAAATCTCAATTTTGTCTTTTGAAAAGTTATCTATAGATTTATTCTATCCTTAAGCGTGCCCACGCTTAGTCACAGAATTGCTGTCAAATTAGGAATTTCAGATTTTCTTCATTCTTTTGCATCTTTTTGATTCAATTTTGTCTCTAAGGTGTTGAAAATCATCTGTAAATGATTATAAGATAATTCCATTAATTTCGGATAATAATTTCAACACATTAAAGATAATTAAGTATAAAATAAGTACAAATTGATGACTTAACACATTTCAAGTTATTTATTTTGATGTTTGAGGTCCTACCCCTTTTACTTCATTTGGGAATTTTCGATACTATGTCATCTTTATTGATTATTTAAAAAAGTATACTTGGTTTTATCCTCTTAAATTGAAATCAAATGTGTTTGGTGTCTGTGAGAAATTCAAACAACTCATTGAAAATTTTTTCCATACCCAAATCAAAACCATATACAGTAATGGTGGTACCAAGTATAAAGCTTTATCATAACTTTTAGCTCGTCATGGTATCCAACATCTCACTTCACCACCTTACACTCTAGAGCATGTTGGCTCTGTTGAACGAAAGCATTGTCATATAGTAGAAACTGGTCTTACACTTTTACATAGTGCTTTTATACCTTTCTGTTTTTGATCATATGCCTTTCAATGTGTTGTCTACCTTATTAATCGTCTGCCGACCCTTGTACTTCGCAATGATACACCATATCATAAATTATTTAGCTATATTCCCAAACCTAACTCACTTATAGTCTTTGATTGCCTTTATTACCCCTAACATAGACTGTACAAAACCTCTAAACTAGAACCATGATCTTGACCTTTTGTGTATCTTGAGTTCTCTATCTCTCATCACTCTTTCATTTGTTTTGATATAAAATCCAGCCGTATATTCATTTCCAGAGATGTTATTTTCTTTGAGAAAATATTCCCATATAAAACCAAATCATATTAAGATATGTCCATCTCTGACTATTTTTTTTCCAAGATCCTCTCCACATTTACAAGCTAAAATTTAAACAAAATTTTGATTCCTAAGAAGACTCCCCAAACTCCATCAACTTACCATATTCAACTCTACATTTCATATCACCTTAGCCTACTTCTCCATTAAATCCCACCTCTTCATTAGCTCCTCAATTGACATCCCCCACTCACATGGTTAGCTCTACCTCATCTTCTCATAAGGATGCCTCTCGACATTCTCTAGCACAGGTAAGTGGTTTTCCTTCTTCTACTTAAAACACACCAAATTAGCCTACCAAATCCTCCACTATGTCATGTGACAACACTATCCAATCTAACCAAACTATTGCACCTACGTCTCCCTCTCCTCCAAAACCTACTTAACCATCACATAAAGTAACATTAGCTCAAAAAAATATGTACAAATCTAAAATTCCTTTTTCTCTTCACACCACTATCTCACTATCTTCTCCTCAAATCGAATACACCTCATTTACTCAAGCCAACAAATACTCTCATTAGCGTCATGCTATAAAAGAAAAGTTTCTTGCCCTTCAAAATAATAAAACCTGGTCATTAATTCCTCCTTTACCCTCACAAAATCTTATCGAATGTAAATGAGCTTTTAAGATAAAAAGAAATCCCAATGGCTCCATCTCTCACTATAAGGCTCGCCTTGTGGCAAAAGGTTTTCACCAAAGATCCGACATTGATTTCAGTAAGACTTTCAATCTGGTTGTTAATCCTACCACCATTTGACTTGTACTTACAATTGAAGTAACTCATGGTTGGATTTTGATTCAGTTGGATATTAATAACGCCTTCTGGCTGGACACTCTCTCCGATCATGTTTATTTACAACAACCCCAGGGCTTCATGTATACTCGATATCCAAACTATGTTAGGCAAGCAGCACAAAGCATTGTATGGTCTTCACCAAGCTCCTCGGGCATGGTATAATGAACTTGGTTCCTTTCTTCCTACAAATGGTTTCATCGACTCTAAAAATGTCAATTCTCTATTCATTTATAATTATGGACATCACATCATGTATCTAATTGTGTATGTGGACGATATTATCCTTCCTGGCAATCATTCTGCCACCATTCGTAATTTCACAATAAAATTATCAAATCGATTTTCCTTCAAAGACCTTGGAAAGCTAAACTATTTCTTAGGACTGGAAACAACTTGTTCCTTTAATGGTCTCTTCATGTCTCAATGGAAGTATTTTCAAGATATTCTTCAAAAAAACAAAATGCATAAAACAAAGACAGTTAGCATATCATTGTCATCCTCAGAAACACTCAAACTTTTCTATTATTCCCTTAGTCATAATCCAACTTAATGCCGTCAGCACTTTAGTTCTCTTCAATATCTATCTCTTACCAAACCAGATATCAATTTTGCAGTAAATAAATTAGCTCAATTTATGCATCGACCTTCCTCCACTTATTGCAATGCGGTGAAAAGGGTCTTGTGATACCTTAAAGGCACTTCTCATTATGGTATCTTCATCTCTGCTCGTTCACCTCTCGCTCTTCATGCATTTGTTGATGCCAATTGGGCTGGTGATGCAGACACTCGACACTTTACATTTACTTATGTTATCTTTCTTGGGTCTAATCCAATTAGTTGGAGTGCCAAAAAGCAATCTATAGTTAATCGTTCATCCACTGAGGCTGAATATCGAGCAATTGCTGCTACTACTACTGAAGTCAATTGGATTACTAATCTTCTAAAAGAACTTGATGTCTCTATTTCAACTTCTCCAACGATTTACTGTGACAACATTGGAGCTACTTATTTGTGCTCTAATCCTATTTTGCACTCACGAATGAAGCATATTGCCACTAACTTTCACTTTGAACGTGATCAAGTTGCAAAGAAATCCATTCAAATCTCTTATGTTCACACTAAGGATCAACTTGCTAATTCTCTCAATAAGCTGCTAGCTTAAAAGCAGTTCCATCTTCATTGATCCAAACTTAGTGTCCTTCATGGACCCTTGCACTTGCTGGAGCTTGAAAGAGCACGTAATTAGGACATTCTGTTTATGGAGAGTTTACTTTTTCCTGATTGAATTCTTTGATTAATTCTCCTTGATTTTATTGTTTGTATTATCGTAATTAGTGGAAACTAAGTTATCTATCAACTGTATGTATAATGATGTTAATAAAGATGTACGTACAATTTATCAAATTCCTTTAGAGCGGACATGTAGCCATAGGTGTTGTTCAAAACAAGTGTGAACTACTATCGAAACACGAACTGTTGCTGCTATTGAAATGTGAACTGCTTGTAGCTGAAACTATTACTGAGAGGTTTATGCAAGATATATGGTAACAATAGCAATCATACAGCAAGCCAAAGATGAAGAAACGAGCCACAGAAGCGATGATGACACAAGAAAGAATGACAACAGGTATAGTCCATTGACGAGAGGTGAATTAAGGAAGCAAATGGCCATAGGAGTTATAGGCCTTTGGACAAGAAAGGAGGTGGCCACAAGGTCATGTAGAAAGTAGAAGAGGAGGATGATAAAATAAAAATTAACTAAAGAATAGCTATGATATATGAGAACAATAAGTACCCATGCAAGAAAATGTAAAGAAAAGTATATAATAAGAAGAATTATACATAACTATAAAGGGGAAAAAAACCAAGATATTAAGGGGGTGTTTGTTTTCATTTTTATTTTTGATTTTCTGTTTTTGTTTTTAAATTCAGTAAAAATTCTTGTTTGTTTGAGCTTTTAGTTTATGATTATAGTTTTAGTTTCTTCCAGTTTTCAAAAATTATGAAAACCATAAAAAGTAGTTTTTGTTTCCTGTTTTTGTTTTTTTATAATCTGATTTACTATCATTTAAATATATATTATTTAATTATGTATTTTTAATAAAATTATTAATAATTTAATTCAACATTATATTTATATATTTAATAAATTTAAATTTATTATCAATAAAATTATGAATAATTTAGTTTTATTCAATTTTTATAATTAAATTATATATAATTAAATTTAAAATATATAAATATTCAAATAAAATTTGATTTAATAATTAAA
>JANIJH010000225.1:68232768-68265005 GCA_024520975.1 Erythroxylum areolatum | reverse complement strand
ATTATTTTACAATTAATTATTATATTTAGATAATTATTATATATAGATATATATTATATATAGATAATTATTATATACAGAAATAATTAAAATATAATAAAAATATATAAAAACTAAAATAAATAAGATATAAACAAAAAAACTAATTTAAATAACCTACAACTTTACAAAATGATAATGAGCTATTTTATAATTTTAAAAAAAATTCAGAAATAATTTTATAAATTTAAAAAATATTTTTATATTATTATAATATTTTAAATACTTTGTATTATTCTTAATTTTATAATTGTATGATGATAATTATTTTTATTTATATTAATTATGGTTATTATTTATATGTAAAATATTTAAAAATTATTATTATTTCATATTAATTGTCATTATTATTTATTATTAAGATTTTTGAAAACATTTTTGATGTAAACAATAAACTAATAAAGTATACAGTATAACTGTATAATATATCAATATGGACTATTTTGTAATTCTTAAAAATTTTAAAGATTATTTCATAAATTTAAAAAATTTCCCGAAACGATATCCAGTACCAACCGATACCGGTACAATTCCATTTCAGAGTTCAATCTGGTACCGAATTTGGTACAGTATTCATAACATAGGGGTAAACGTCCAAACGTTAAAATCCGTCAGGGACGAGTTGCATTGCCTGAAGCTTTCATCATAACAAGCGGCATATATGTGCAAGGGATCTCTCTCACATTCGAATAGAAGAATGGAATAGAAAAGTGAGACAAGTAATTTGTCTCAATTTAGCCGCTTGCAACGATCTCATGAATGGCATCACTAACAGACTCGTCATCTGATCTAACTGCCAATTTCATGGCAACTTCCTTCGGACCATCAATTCCAAATTGCAATCTCACAAGAACCTTCACGTTACCTATGTAAACACCCGAGAGCAGACATGTATGGGACCTTGAATTGCTTGGCACAACCTCCGTCCCCTGAACAATATAAACCAATATGATAAATAACTTTCCTTTGTTTTTTCTTTCATAAATAAAAGAAATAGAAACGGGAATGGAAGACCTTTATTCAGCACTATCAATTAAAGTCTTCCAGTTCGACTCAGAGTATTCTTACTGTACTGTGAGGAGTAGAGATTGTAATCTAAAGGGAGAGATGATTGGCATACTAACCTCACAAGGCTGCATGCCAAAAAGACCGATGACAGCATTAACAGCTTCCGCCAAGCTCTCCCTAGGGCCGAGGCCATATTCATCAACACGTTCATAATCAGGTCCCAGGCTGTCCCATGCATTCCTGAAGTTGGAGACACCAACTTTTATCATGTAATCTGCTGCAAAAACCTCAAGGTCCTCCAATTGGTATTCATCCTCCACACCATCTTCCTCAGTTTCACCAGTAGCTGGATCAACCTACATCAACACATCAAATATGACGCAAATCAAAATCCCTTAACAATTACTTGTTAGTGCCAGCACACATAATAGATCCAACTTTTTATCTCTTTAGCATAATATTCACTGAATCCATGTTAGAATCACTTACAAAAAAAGCTTCTCTACTTGAGTGCAATAAATAATTATTAATCAATTATCATCATTAACAACAACCTTGCCCACTTGCCCTCATTTCAGGAACAGGGAAAGAAGAAATACCTCTTTAACAATAAACCTCAACATATTAGAAAACTTTCCAACGGCTGGTACTCCATCTGGTTTCTCAAATGCAACAAAGGCATGCCCAGGTGAATCATAAGGAAGAGATCTTAAAGGCTTGGATGCAGCCTGTGAAAATTCTTCCGCTTCTGAAGCATCTACAATGACAGTAACCTGTAACCACAAAAACAATGCAGATTGAAGACCATTTCCATAGCTTTTCGGAAAGATGTAAATTTTTTTTTTCAAAAACAAGTCCTTACATTTTCCAACAATTGCTCCGGAATTGTGTTAGTGCAATTGTACTGGAACACAACATGCCTGTCAAAGATGTGCTTAACAACAGTAACTGCATATTCAGTTTCTGCTTCGGTAAGTTCCACGGGAGCTGAGGACTGTAGAGACAAAGAAAGAAAGTTATTAGTTATCATTAGTTTACATAGATTTCTTTTGAATAGCTAATTAATCAGACCAAGGAATTGACAGGGCATAATAATCACAAAAGTAAGGATCAGTTGTCTAAATTGAAAAATGAAGCCAACGTAAGAACATCCAAGTATGTAACCTTGAAAAGTTTCCCAAAGCTTGAAAATTCTGGGATGGAGGAAAGAAGTTCTTCATAAGCATCAACTGTAGATAAAGGGTCCGTTGGTGGAGCTCCAAGACCAGTTGTCTTTTTTCCTGGAGCTTTCTTCTCAGCAAGTGTCTGAGTCTTAACTTCCTTAGGCACGAAATTGATGTCAAAAGGTTGTTCTGAAGGTTCCTGTACCAATAACAAATTTATTAGATGATGAAAATAGTAGTATAAAAACAACCAATAAACAGAACACTTACATAATTTTTCAAACTTGTCTCCAAGTTAACAAGAGGTATGTCCAAGTCTCCAAAAAGAAAATCCTTTACATCCTTTTCAGTTTCAACAACTTCACCATCACCACCAAGTGTATTGATATAAAGAGTAGCCCGATCACGGACCTGTAAATAAATTAGTGGAGAGCATCTTCTTCAAACAATTAACAAACAGAACGAAATCACACTCAAGAGAGCACAATGACATAAAGGAAATACATTATAATATTTCAAAACAGCATGAAATATTAAAGAAAAGAAACATATTTACACAGGTATTGCAATGCTTCAGTTGCATGTTCTTGCAAATTTGCAGAAACCATAAATCTAGGGATGGCAAAACTGGTCGGGCCTCGAGTCAATGAGTAAGGCCCAAGTTGATCAAAATGTGAGTCTAGCGTTGGGGGCTGGGCCCCTCGGCCTGATCCAGTTTGATCAAAACAAACTTTGTTTTGACGTAACTGACCAAAACAACATCCCAATCAAACTTGGGACTGCCCAAGCCAAAATGGGTTTCAAGACGGGCTGAAGCCCCGTCTATGCCCTGGTCTATTGCCATATCTACATAAATCCACCAAATGGACTAGATTGATAAAAAAAAAAAAAAACAAGAAATTAAATCATAAACAGAAATATCACCTCATCATCACTGTCAAAGAGACACCTCCGCAACAGAACAAAAATGCGTGGCTGCAACAGAAATCACCAGAAAGTAACCCAATCCGGTAGATCACTCAGTAATGACCAAAATAATAAACTAGTTGGAGCATACGAATCATGCAAACATGGACAACTCACACCTTCAGTTCATCAATCATGGCACCAAACTTTGCTAGTGTGCTCACAGCAGCTGCCCGAACGGTAGCGTTCTCAAGATGTACACGATTGTAAATATACCGTATATACTTGCTGGGATCTGAAGTCTTTGGTCCTTCCATTCCCAGAAAATGGAGAATCTAGTAACAAATGAGCAAGATTGGAAAGGTTTAGAGCCACAATAAGCCACAACGTATTGAGTGAAGTAATATCACTAGAATCTATAAATAAATGCCACCTGCGTGGAAAGATATGTAAATTCACAATCTTCAATGAATTCACAAAGATGAAGCAACCCACTTTCCTTTGCCTCCGGTATGTCTCTAATAAGGATAACAATTGAATCAACAATTGCCTTCTTGTAGTCAAATCCACCTTCTTCCCGAAGAATATTGCTTAAGAAGTTTAACCTGTAAAACCAAGAGCCAAAGTGCATCAAATCAGGTCACATGAACAGAAAGTAAATATACATAACGAAACCTAATAATCTTGACTTCCAAGAAGTAAAGAATTACTCACAATGATCTGTATTTCAAAGGAAATTTCAAACACAAAGATCTAATGGCTTCAACCACAACAATTTTGAACTCGTCGGCAATGTCTGACATGAAATTTGTTATCTGCTTCATGAGCCGATCTACACTTGATTCATTTCCAGTTTTAAGGAGTGTTGTGATTGCAAGTGTGGCAATACTTCTATTCTGATCAGAAATTAAGCTCTCCATATCAATGTTGCAGTTAGTGACTGCCATTGGATGGGTCATGGCAACCTGCAGAAAATTCCATTTCGTCAATGTGTAAAAAAGAAAATTACAAAATGAGATGCAAACATTTTTCTAAGACATTCAAATACAGTGAAATTGAGGCAGATACATATATCATTCCTCAAGATTAGTAAGGGAGACAAAACACTACTCCTTTACGACAAGGTAATCACCCAACACCAAGCAGCATAAAGATGCAAAAGGTTAGAAAAATGATGTTACAAAAATTCAGTCTGTAGCTGCTTAAAAGAAAGATAAAATTTAACCTTGTTCAAGGTGCGGACAGCAGCAAATCTAAGCACTGGCTTGGATGAACTCAAAAATAACTGGAGGACCGTGATTGCTGGAGTCAGCTCTCGGCTTGTCACACCGCTGAGCTCTGTAATTGCTCTGGCAGCCTCAAAAATAACCATCTCAGCCTTATGGCGGAGACAACCCTCAAGAAAGTCATAAAAAGGGCGGTCTCCTGTTTGGGTGTTTATAGCTGACTCACGAATGACCTACACATGTAATTATATTCATCACTTCAGGACAAAAGAAATATAAGTGTTACTTGTATTACTTGTATTTCTTGCATAGAAGAGACTAACCTGACTGGTATAACGTATCAGGAGGCACTGTGCAAGTGGTGAGCGAACAGTTCCCCTTGTCAAACTGGTAACTAACTTGCTAACAGCCAATCTATCATTTTGTCGTATCTTCAAATTTCAAGACAACGTATGCAATTTAACACAATCAATAAATCTAATTCCATAACTGATTCATAATAGATTTCATTATACAAATAACATGTCTTCAATAAATCCAACAGAGCAACCAATCACACTTATAGTAGATACAGCATTTATGTCATAGAAATCCCAGAGTCGATAGCATCCTACAGGAAAAAGAGGAACTTAATGATACTAACATGGTTGAAGACTCGATACCTGATGAAGCAAAGCTAGTGCATGGAATTGTACAAGAGCAGCCCTTGACTGCACAGCTTCCTGAACCTCATTACTCCATCTTTTCACAATTTCTGGGTTTGTCTACTTAACATAACCAAAAACAATTAGGAAAGTTTAGCAAGAAATGAAGAAACAGAATGCTCACACCATACATAATACCTGGAGTAAATGGACCCCACTGACTAGAGCTGCACTAGCAACCACTGGATTTTTGTCTACTATTGCTTGCTTCAAATATCGCTCTATCTGGGTTAGAAGGGTTCCGTCTGTTATCCGGCAAAGCACACGGATAGCATTTGCTCGATACATATCGGTTCTACTATTCATATCCTTCATCAAGGAACTTGTAACTATAATAACCTTTTAACCAAAAAAAAAAATAATGAGAAAAAGTAGTCGGTCAGAATCTATCCGTGGACAAACAACAAATGGGACAATAATGAAAACTGGAAGATGTAAATCACGGACAAGTATATAACCTCATCAGCTGATGGGGATAATTCCTTAATCATCAAATAAACCATCCTCCTTAAACCTACATCTTTTGACTGAAAAAGCTTCGTGACAGCAAAGAAGACTTCTGTGGCTTCAATCTATGCAAATGCTAAAAGGCATAAATAAGAAAGCATCCCAATCTTCACAATCAAATGATTAACAGGTGGTGAATTTAAATCTGACCTTGGTGAATGTTTCCCCTTGGTTTAGAAGATAAAGAAGCTTTGTGATGACCTTCATGTTAAACAATGGACCAGAACTCATAAATACTTCAGCACACGACATAAACATAGCATGCAAACATAGAGACAAAGCCATCCAAAGAAAAGACCTGAGAACATCTTCTAGGATCAAGCTGAGGATCATTGAAAACCCTAGCTTCTTGAAGTACGGCACCCTTCTCTATCCCCAAAAATGGAGAATACTCGGCTGATAAAAAGAAAAAAAATAAAAATTGCACCAACAGAATCATATAGACAAGTCACTCCCTTCAGATGTCAACATCACACCATAACTCTAAGTCTCATAAAAAGATGCCGAAACATTTGCATCACCAAATAATGCTACAGTAAGATTAGCACAAAACCGATTGATAACTACAACCTTCATTCATGTCCGAGAACACGAACAAGCTCCTTTTTTTTTTTTGATGCCACAAAATAAATTGCAATGAACACGGTTTAACTACAAGTACAAGTGCTAATGAAAAAGCAATAGCGAAATTAGTAGAATCACACAAAGATCCAATGATAATTGCCTATAGAAACTAAAAGTGATATCAGACGAACTCTGCGGAATTCAAATCGAATCATCAATCCGCATTGTTAGTTGGCGCTACAATACATACTCAACAAGATTATAGATCAGATAAACTACAAGTACATCAAATAAGCTAAACGCAGAGGCAAAACATGTCGCAAATGGACGTAGAATCACACCACAGAAGAGAAACAGATACGGAAATGTACAGATCTAAAGTAAATAAATAATCCTGTGGAGTGAAGTTAAGATTTAGAATATAAAAGATATCGAACTGCCAAAACGAGCACGAAAGGTCATCTTCTGGAAACGAAAAGCGAATTACAATTCGAGGAAAGTACCTTCGTCGTCGCGATCGTCGTCTTTTTTGATGAAAGGCTGAGCCATCGCACGGAGAACACAAACCCCGAGTCTCTGAGATCTGATTCACTTTGTGTTAAGATATAGCTCCCTCAGTCAATTTCTCTATAGTTCTCCTACTCTCGTCGTTCAGTGAACGAGCCGGTGAAAAAAGGAGGCTCTTGTGTGGGCGTTTTTTTTTTTTTTTTGAAACGTCAATATGTGCGCTCAGCGCATCCTATTCATATTCATTGATAAAACGTCGTTAAGAAAATTAGGAGGGCATACTTTCCATTCGAAACCAGACATAGAATCAGCCGCCCTAGCAATCTTACGAGACTTCAACGCAATAGTTTCGGAGAGTGGTCCGTGGCGCAATCCTGTGAAGCTTAGCCTTATGATTTACCACCACGTCATGGATCAGTCGTTAGAGTTCCGATGTTAAGCCGTTCGATTATTTCTATCTTTTTTATGGTTATTCATGCCAACGTAAACAATATCTTTAATTATTAATGGTAATATAATTATGTTTTTAATTTTATGAATTGATTAAAATATTTTAATTTTTTCTATATAATATTATTAATAAATTTTATTAAAATTATTATATTTTATTAAAACAAATTATCAAAACAAATTTATTTATTAAAATGCACTTATATATATATATATATATTCTGAATATATTTAAACGTGAACATAACTATTAAATCATTATTAAATTTGATTTTTTTATTTTTAAATAAAATTTCAATTAATGTGAAATACTTAAAATATATATTTAGTTCATAATAAAGTAAAATTATAAAAACTAATAAGTAATCAAAGAAAAACGAAAAATAAAATTAATTGATAATTGATAAAAATAAAAAGAAAATAATTAAAAAATAAAATTAAAAAATAACTTTTTTTGAAGGAAATAGAAAATCTTATATCAATAAATAAACATTGATTTATTTTATTTTTATTTTTATTTTCTTGATGAGAAAGTTACAATAGGAAACTGACATTTAAAACCACGAGGGAGACCAAACAGAAATATATAAGAGCCAACCTTCCTAATCAATACAAAAGGAGTTAACACAAATCCCTAATCAACAAAAGAGAACCACATCCACTGGGGGAGGGAAACTAGGTAACATTTGATGAAATAAATCATTAGACCGAACTAATGAGATTTATGGAAGTTGAAGTTGTTTTTTTTTTTTTAATGACAATGAGGTCACAAGGTCATGTCATATAAGTCTGAAGTTGCTCCTTTGTAATCACAAAATTACATGTTTAAATTACTGAAACAATCTCTTTGTAAAAATATAACGGTCTCATAAAGCGAAAAGCCTTATATACTTGATACGTTAATTTTTGATGAACTTTTAAACTTTGACTTGATTCTAAAAATTATATTAGTGACTCTTACTCTTATCTCCAACTAGGGAAAATTAAATTAAATATCATTTAGGGTTGATACAATTTGAAGTTGATTATAAGCCTAAATCCATTTATTTTTGTTATTATCGAAATTTCTGTCTTCTTAACAATAAGACGTTACAAGCAATGCCTTTGATCACCATCCAAATTGATTTGTCGTTGGAGCATATGACTGTCACACATAAAAAGATGGCAGTTGTGTGGATGTTCTGTAAATCTTAGCTCTCAATTACAAAGTTTGAGCGGTGAAGAGATGCCCATGAGTGGAAATGTAGGCAGGAAGTCAAATCCTCCTGCACCCTAACAACAGATGACAAGGACTCTTTTAACGACATAAGGGAGCCAAGTACCTGCATACCAAAAATTAATAGAAATGACAAATTTAAGAATTTTCCTACCAATTCAAATATATCTTTGGTGCTATTGGTTTTATTCAATCAGCAACGTAAGCTCAAAGCAATTTGAAGCAATTCAAGTGATAGGAAAATACTCTCAAAAGTTTCTTACCCAAATGTACCCATTACATGAGTTGAGACGCAAGTGTAGTTATCTGAGGACAGCTTAGCCAACCCAAAGTCTAACACTGAATTGGTGATAAATCAACATCTTTCATTGGTTAAACTCAATTCTAAATTTTGCTAGAAATAACTACAACATTCGAATAGTTGAAGACAATGCAAAATGCTGGTCATAAAGAGCATACCTTGGCTTCATAATTGAAATTGAGGAGAATGGTTGAAGCTTTGACGTCTCAATGGATAATGTGTGGATGACCTGAATTCATTTTGTAGAAAATGAGGAGATAGAGACACAAATAGATAGATAAAACGAGAGGAGAAGTGATAAAAATTTGTCGACTCACACAAATAAGCAAGCCCTTTAGCCGATCCAACGACAATCTTAAGCCTAGTAGACCAGTCCATTGTCAGGAAACCCTTACCTATACAATTTTTAAACAAAAAAATCTCCAATAATATTTCAAAACAAAAGTGAAGTGAAATGGAGAAGATTCAAAAATGTTAAGGATGGGGTTTGCGTACCATAAAGGTGATATTCAAGGGAGTAATTTGGAAGATACTAATAAACCAAAAGCCTTTGACCTTCTGCAATGCAATGCCTGACAAGAGACACAACGAGGGGATGATGTACACGACTGATAATCTCAAACTTCACCTCAAATTCACGATCTCCTTATCTACTGCCTACTTTGAGGCTTTTAGTAGGGATTCCCTTACCATTAAGTAAAATGTGGCGCTCCGCTCTCGCAAGACACATACCCGACATCTTAAATGATAGCCAAATACGTATCCGCAAAAGTGGCATGCTAGAGCACCCATATCACTATCTTAATTATGACATCATAAAGAAAGACACAATATTTTAAGATCTAATTCCTTATTGCATTTCATAAAATCCAAATATACAATGTAATTATTACCTGATCATCCGAATATATATACATTATCCAAACCTAATACAAAATACGCTACATAAGGAATTATACAAATATCTAACTAAATCCTTTAGTTCTAGCTGACCAACCTTTGAGCTATTCCTTCTTCACAAAAGTACAAGAATTGTGCTTCTTGTACAGTCTCTTAGTAGCTAAAGTCCTCTCTTAGTCCTGAAAAAATCAACGATGTAAATTTGGTGAGTTTTACGAACTTAGTAAGGTAACCATCATCGATGGTTCACTCAATTTATATCAATACATGTAAACTCATAATTCACATCTTTGTATTTTGCAAGAAACACCACATAACACATTCTCATTCAATTACAAAACAACAATACATCTTAATCAATTAAATATACGTATTATAATGTATATGTAATACTCGCGAGACTCACTTTTCGTTATTATTTTCGTTATGATCAAGTGCCTTTTTACTAGCCCATATCCCTCATGGATGTCTGTATCAGATAATGTCCTATAACCCTTGGTTGATACCGAGTACATTCACAACTAAGCCTGAGGCTCTGATCATTGTCTGAGTTTTAAGCTCTTTATACTGGCGATTTCGGTCACAACCGTCTTTATCTTTCATGCATTCATGTAATGAAATGCTTCACATCTCATATTCTCAAGCAATCGCATGATTTCACATTCACATTCAGAACACATTTATCATTAGACTTAGTCTGGCATTCAACAAAATTGTTGAGTAACACTCATTTCTTCACAATTACATACAAGGAGCACTTCAATTATCACATTCATGCATCAAAACCTCGAACCTTCAATGTCCGGATCAAACAACCAAATCACATTCATAAGATAACTCAAAACAAAGTTTAACCAAAGAAATAATTAAGTGAGACCGTCTAGGTTACTCACAGTTTACTCCCGAGGCTACGGCCTTGAAGTCCTGACAACGTCTGGATATTAACGTTCTAAAAGTTTCTCTATATCATGCAATTTACATATATCATAATCTTGCAAAATTGTATAGATATTCATTTATGCACATTTATGTATATGAAATATGTACAATGTATGTTCAATGACATTCCGAGTATCTTTCCATTATTCACATCACAATATCATCAATTATCAAAACTCACTTAAGTATCATTTGAACTTAAGGTTTATCCCTCAATAAAACACGCTAAATGTAATTTCATAACTTAAATGATCATTTTATATTTTTTTTCCAAAAACAGACTTTTGAATCAACTTTACACGATCAATCTGACTAAGAAAATGAAGTAATTTGGCAACACTTTCTTCTATAAAATTGTTCCCCTATGTCTTAAATTCCAAATTTACTTGTTGTGTAATGTAACAATTTAATTACTTTTTTTTGAATTGGGATAGATGACTGAGTAAACTAAAGCGTCGGATTGCTAATCCATTGTGTGAGTTATTTGTATCGAGGGTTCGAATCCCTCTCCAACCAATTAGGAGGGAATCAATAGATTCCTTTTCAGGAGCAATTCATCCTTCCTGAATGCAGCATACAACTCTCTGTTGTACTACGCTCTCCAAGTGTGCTTGTTCCCCCCTTCTTCTTTACCACAGAAAATCTTTTTGAAATAACTCCGATGAGAAGAAAAAAGAAGGCATTAAGAGACCCTCCCGACCCTACCTTAGATGCTCTAAGATCCTTTTTCAAACCTGCTCCCATTTCAAGTCAAGAGATAGATAAATAAACACATCCCATTGCAGTAATCGGGGCATTCGTAGTGACTGAGAGGGTCGAAGACCAAGAAGTGAGTTATTTATTAGCCAAACATTCTTCTTATAGCTAGATCTAATCTCCTGGTCCTAACGGAAAGGAAAAAGAATTTTACATTCTTCCTTTCGGGAAGGGAGGGTTAGGAAAATCCTATTGATTGTAACTTTCTCCAAACCTCTAGAAAAAACATAAAAAAGGCTCAAATGGTACGATCCCTCTGTCGCCCTAAAATAAAAGGGGCGATCTTGTAGTTCTTGGTCTGTGAAGGTACGTTGTTAGGTGCTTCATTTTATTTTCTCATTGAGGCCAAACCTAAACCTGTGCTCGAGAGATAACTATCCATACGCTAATAAGGGATGTATGAATTCTCGAGAAGAGAAGAGCCATGGTGGTCCCCTCGGATCGCCCGAATCTCACGAGTAAATAGAAAGTTAGATCTATATTGGATCTTACCTAAATCACCCCATCTATCATCTTGAGGAGAAGTTTTGTTTCAAACATTAGTTCAAACAGGAGAAGTACGCCATGCTAATGTGCCTTGGATGATCCACATCTCAAGGTCAGGTACTGATGAGCACATTGAACTATCCATGTGGCTAAGAGCCCTCACAGCTTAGGCACAACAACACAATTATCAGGGGCGTGCTTTACCATTGAGCTAATAGCCTGTCACGCAGGCCTCCCGTCGGGGGCCTGCTATGTCAAAAGCAAGAGAAATCCCATCCCCTCTTTCCTTTTTTATGTCCCTATGTCCCTCTCGCATGGTGATATGAGGCCGAAAAGAAAAAGGAGGATCCTATCAACTTATTCTGACCTAGGATAATAAGCTTATAAGTGTGTTTTACTTCACCATCGAGAAACGAAAGAAGACTTTCATCAACAAGTTGAACTCATATTCATATATAGCTCCCTTGTTTTTGAGTGTGAAGTAGTGTCAACAAAAATACCCAACAAGTATTACCTCTCTCTGAAAAGGAGGTGATCCAGCCGCATCTTCCACTACGACTACCTTATTATGACCACTCTATTCACTAGCATCTGCCTTTGGCATCCCCTTCCTTGCGATTAAGGTAACAACTTCAGGCATAGCTAGCTCCCATAGTGTGATGGGCGGTGTGTACAAGTCCCAGGAACAAATTCACTGCTTTATGGCTGACTGGTGATTACTAGCGATTTCGGCTTCATGCAGGCGAGTTGCAGCCTGTAATCTGAACTAAGGACGGATTTTTGGAGTTAGCTCACCCTTGCGGGATCACGACCCTTTATCCAGGCCATTGTAGCACGTGTGTCGCCCAGGATATAAGAGGTATGATGACTTGATGTCATCCTCACCTTCCTCCGGCTTATCACCAGCAGTTTGTTCAGGGTTCTAAACTCAACAGTGGCAACTAAACATGAGGGTTGCGCTTGTTGCGCGACTTAACCCAACACCTTACGGCATAAGATGATGACATCCATGCATCACCTGTGTTCACGTTCCTGAAAACACCCCTCTCTTTTAAGAGGATTCGCAGCATGTCAAGCCCTGGTAAGGTTCTTCGCTTTGCATCGAATTAAACCACATGTTCCACTGCTTGTGCGGGCCCTCGTCAATTACTTTGAGTTTCATTCTTGTGAACATACTCCCCAGGCGGGATACTTAAAGCATTAGGTACAACACTACACAGGTCGATACCCACAGCGCTCAGCATCCATCATTTACGGCTAGGACTACTGGGGTATCTAATCCTATTCGCTCCCCTAGCTTTCGTCTCTCAGTGTCAATGTTAGCCCAGCAAACTGCTTTCATTTTCAGTGTTTTTTTCCTGATCTCTACGCATTTCACTGCTCTATCGAAAATTCCCTCTGCCCCTACCGTACTCCGACTTGGTAGTTTCCGCCGCCTGTCTAGGGTTGAACCCTAGGATTTGACGGCGGACTTAAAAATCCACTTACAAATGCTTTACGCCTAATCATTCCGGACAACGCTTGCATCCTTTGTATTACCGCGGTTGCTAGCATATAGTTAACTGATGCTTATTCCCCAGATATCATCATTGATTCTTCTCAAGAAAAGAAGTTCACGACCCGTAAGCCTTCTACATTCACATGGCATTGCTCTATCAGGCTTTTGCCCATTGCGGAAAATTTTCCATTGCTACCTCCTGTAGGAGTCTGGGCCATGTCTTAGTCCCAGTGTGGCTGACCATCCTCTCGGACCAGCTACTAATCATTGCCTTGGTAAGCTATTGCCTCACCAACTAGCTGATCAGACGTGAGCCCCTCCTCGGGTGGATTCCTCCTTTTGCTCCTCAGCCTACGGGGTATTAGCAGCAGTTTCCAGCTGTTGTTCCTCTCTCAAGGGTAGGTTCTTACGCGTTACTCACCCGTCCGCCACAGGAAAATACCACTTCTTGTTCAACTTGCATGTGTTAAGCATGCCATTAACGTTCATCCTGAGCTAGGATCGAACTCTCCATAAGATTCTTAGTTGTATTAATTATAGCTTCCTTGTTCGTAGACAAAGCTGATTCAGAGTTGTTTTTCATTTCAAGGCATAACTTGTATCCATGCGCTTCATATTTGTTTAGATTTCGCTCCAAGAAATATAGCCATCCATACCCCCTCGCGTCAATCCCACGAGCCTCTTATCCATTCTCATTAGATCACAACAGTGGGGGAGCAAGTCAAAATAGAAAAACTCACATTGGGTTTAGAGATAATCAGGCTCAAAATGATGACTTCCACCACATCAAGGTGATACTTTACCGCTAAGTTATATCCCTTCCCTTGTCCCCATTGAGAAATAAAACTGACTAATCCTAAGGCAAAGGATTGAGAAAGTCAACACCACTATCCTTGAACAACTTGGAGTTGGGCCTTCTTTTCGCACTATTACGGATACGAAAATAATGGGAAAAATTGGATTCAATTGTCAGCTACTACTATCGGAAATATGATTGACTACGGATTCAAGCCATAGCACATGGTTTCATAAAAGCATATGATTTTTTCGATCTAAATAAAGCAGGTTTTACATGAACAAGATTTGGCTTAACATGTTCTATTCAATACGAGTAGGAGAAGACCCCGATTCTGTATTCTTAAAAAGAGAACATAGAGAAATCAGAACCAATTCAAGATGATACGGATCAACCCCTTCTTCTTGCACCAAAGATCTTACCATTTTCGAAGGAATTGGATTTATATCTCTTTTCCATTTCCATTCAAGAGTTCTTATGTGTTTCCATACCCCTTTGAGACCCAAAAATAGACAAATTCCTTTTCTTAAGAACACATACAAAATTTGTGACTACAAAAAAGGCTAACAATGACCCACCATTAACTATTCATTTATTAACTACTTCATTTATGAATTATGAATTTCACAGCAATAGAAATAAAATACACGTATATCCTACCAAGACAAAATTTGTAACTTGCTATCCTCTTGCCTAGCAAGCAAAGATTGACCTCCGTGGTAAGGATGATTCATTCGGATCAACATGAGAGTCCAACTACAATGCATTGCCAGAATCCATGTTATATATTTGAAAGAGGTTGACCTCTTTGCTTCTCTAATGGTGCAATCCTCTTTTTGTTGAGCCCCCTTCTCCTCGGTCCACAAAGACAAAATGTAGGACTAGTGATAACAATTCATCACGGAAGAAAGGACTCACTGAGCTAGGATCACTAACTAATATTAATACAATAGAAAATATAATAAATAGAAAATAATTGTCTTTTCTGTATATTTTCCTCGGTTCCATTGTTGCCATGTGCTTTATGCAATCAATTGGATCAGATAAATATCCCTTCAACACAACATAGGTCATCAAAAGGATCTCAGAGAGCCACTCAAGCACAAAAGCCAGGATCTTTCAAAAACTGGATTCCTATTTGAAGAGTGCATAACTGCATGAATAAGCTCACACTAACCTGTCAATTTGGGATCCAATTTGGGATTTTCCTTCGGAGGTCTCAAGAAGGAATTGGAATGTAATAATATCAATTCATACAGATATAGAAAAAGAGGTTCTCTATTGATTCAAACATTGTACCTATGGGATAGGGATAGCGAAAGAGGAAAAAATTGAAGATTTCACATCTTACTTTTTTTAATCAAAAAATCAATATGATTTTTTTGTACCCTTCGCTTAATGAGAAAATGGGTTCGATTCTATAAGATCAAACCAAACCTATGGGACTTAAGGAATGACGGAAGGGAATAAAAAAAGAGGATAATAAAATTATAATAATAAAAAGAAAAATAAATAAATAAATAAATAAGAATAAATGAAAATAAAAATGAAGTAGAAGAGCCTAGATTGCAAATGAACAAATTCAAACTTGAAAAAAAAAACTTTCTGATTCTCAAAGAATGAGGGGTAAAGGGATTGATTAAGAAAGATTTCTTGTTTTTATTATAAGTTATAAGAAAGTTATAAGATCATGATTGGATCCGCATATGTTTAGTAAAAAGAAGAATCTTCTCTTTTGAGAATAATCAAAAAAGAAAAGTGTTCAATTGGAACACGAAAAGGTGATTGAATTTGTCCTAGTTACTCTTCGGGACGAAGTGGAGGGAGGAGCTTCTTGAACGAGAAAAAAGATCCAATGACTTCGAAAGAATTGAACGAGGAGTCGTATGAAGTGAAAATCTCATGTATGGTTCTGTAAAATGGCAGTAAGGGTGACTTATCTATCAACTTTTCCACTATCACCCCCAAAACACTAAATTCTGTCTTACGTAAAGTTGACAGAGTACGATTAATGTGTGGATTTGAAATCATTGCTTATATACCTAGTATTAGCCATAATTTACAAGAACATTTTGTAGTTTTAGTAAGAGGGGGAAGGGTTAAGGATTTACCTGGTATGAGATATCACATTGTTCGAGGAATCCTAGATGTTGTCGGAGTAAAGGATCATGAACAGGGGCGTTCTAGTGCTTTGTAGATTCTTATCCAAGACTTGTATCATTTGATGATGCCATAGGAATCGTTAAAAACATGTAAAATCTATGACGAACCTAATAACGAAAGTTTCGTAAGGGGCTGGAGTAGGCTACTATGAGATAGAAGATCTTCTTTCTAAAGAGATTTGATTCAGAACTATTATATATCCAAGTCTAATATTGGAATAATTTTAGAGGTTTTCCTTGACTTTGTCCGTGTCAACTAACAATTCGAAATGCTTCGACTTTTTTATTTTTAGAACAGGTCCGAGTCAAATAACAATAATTCACACTTCTTTATACACTATTTCAAAAACCCAAGGACTCAATTGTATGGATATGTAAAATATAGGATTTCCAATCCTAGCAGGAAAATGAGGGAAACAGATACTTAATTTAAACTGAGTAAATAGAATTCTATACTCGATCTCATCGATACATCTAGAATTCTGTGGAAAGCCGTATTCGATGAAAGTCATATTTACGACTTGGAGGGGGGTCTTTCATATCTTTCAAGGTCTACCCTATAACGGGATGTTACACAAAACCCCTTTATGCACATAACCAAAGCCCCCTTGGCTTAATAGGATAGCATGAGAGAACCCTTTAATTGCTACCATAAGTTCCTCATAGCCAAAACTATTCTTGGTGAATCCAAGAGCCATAAATGGGTATGGAGTGGGCAACGACCAGTCGTGTGGGCCAGAGAAGTTGGAGCTCACTTCACCATTAGATAGAAACGCGTCGAACTGTGGGGCTGGTGGCTATGACCAGCTTGGTGAATGCATGTGGGCACTAATGGTGGTGGTATATCACCACCATTTTGTGGGCTTCCCCAATTATGATTAGGTGATTGGTAATAAGGGCTTACGTTACATATGAAATTCGTAATCTGAGACAATGACAAACACAACTGAACTTATATAATGAAATTAAGGTTGGATTATTGGGAAGCTTATTGAGTTTTGAAAAACCGAAGGGGGTTAATTATTTCACAAACTTTTCGCAAACTTATTTGGCCCCAACAAAACAAAAACAAGTAAACCGAAATAATAAAAACACCAAAAATTTGATAATGCAGTTTGGCACACCTTGCCTACATCTGTAGGGCCCTCACCTAGCTTAATCACTTTCACTAAAGTACAATAGTTTTACCCAAGGCTTTACTAAGCTAATACCACTCAACCTTTGACATTATCCCTGAACCTCACTTCTCGTGAAAGAATTTTACACCCAATAGTACAACCGCCTTGTACTAACCTCGACAGAGGATTTTCTCAATCAATCTTTTAACGAAAGAACAATGAAAAAATAACTCAAGTGATTAAAATAATAAAGAATGAAAACTAAATACACTTCAGATAGAAAAGAACAACTTTCCAATGAGTTCCACTCCACTGAAATAGATTTGGAAGTCGTCACAACAACAATGGGCTGATTCACATAAACACCAATATTAATTCACAGTTGTAGGATGAAGATGTCAAGTATAACAGCCCACGCAAATAACCCAACTTCAACTGCTTCAATTAAACCATATAGAAGAATAGATAATAGATGAAGACCTACAATGTTTTTCTCACAAAAACATGTGCACAATCCCATATAAACAGATCTGGAAAAATTAACACATTAGCCCACGGTATTTGCAATCCCCCGAAGACATATATGTGCAGTTGTGTATTTTTTAAATCTATATGTGCACAATCCAACAACTTTTATAAAACACCCACGGAAGACCACTCCACCTAGCCACAAACGCCACCCTTCTTTTTTATATAAAATTCAAGCAATGTTATGCACTATATCAATTAAAACCACTGAACCTTTTTCCAATTATCACACACATGCACAATGGTCTTCGGTTGCCGCACAAAAGTCACTTGGTTTAATCCCCTTTTATGTTTTCAACATAATTCAACAACAACTAGGAGATGTCCATGTATTTTGATAAACTTCAAGGATTCCACTGTAGATAGGAGATCTAGACAATCCTTCAAATATTGAGAGTCCCGCTTCAACCAAAAGTCCCACTTTAAATAAAATTTTATCACAACTGAACCATTATCCAAATACCTTTTGAATTCAAGTCAATATCCAACTAATATCTTATATGGCCAATTAATAAATAATGCCAAAACAGATATTCTAACAAGTTTATCTAGATATCCATCCAATTCATCGACTAACTTTTGTCTTAACAAGGACCTTAGGTACAATCCTTAATTACCAATTATATTACTAAAGAAGTAAATATATCAATTAGCCAACAAACTTGATTGATTAGGTTTTCTAGTTCTAAGGGCACCATGTATATCACCTTTAGGTCCCTTAGGTTGTTGACCATAGAAAGCATTAGTAGGCTGGTTTCTCTTTCTCTTTTTTTTGCACGTACATAAACATGCAATCAAAGCAGTGAGCAATAATGCCACCATTGTATCAGCAACTCCTACATAATGAGCACCAAATTAGTTCCACTGTGACCACCATCTGAGGATAAGGGAATATTCTTTGATAATGCATCATTTGAAGGTGCGTTTAAGGATCATGGCAGAGTTGACGAACGGTTGTTCTTTGATGAAGGAGGGGTAGGAGGACTTTTGTCATCATTGTTGTGGCCACCATTTTTTAGTGGAGGTGGCGAATTATTAGAAGAAGATTGAGAAGGAGATGGAGAGTTCTTTGAATCTTGGGTTGGGGGGGTGAGATTTGATCTGAAGTTGGTGGATTAGATTTCGATAGGGGCGGAGGGTGAGAATCTGATGATGGTGCTGGCAATAGAGAGGATGGAGAATCTTGAGACGAAAGTGTAGCCATGGAAGGAGTTTCTGATCAAAATTATTGTCCAATAACGATGCCGAACTAGCAACCTTACCACTCCTCTAATGACTGCCCTTGACTGTCCCTAAATTCAAACACATACTTGTTGAAATAGAAATGAAATGACTGGAAGTATAAATGGAGGAATGATCAGACAAGAGAGGGGATGAGTTTTTAACCAATGAACGCTCTTCATTAGATCATAGTTAATAACTATATAATGCAATGAGGACAATGTGTAGCTTAAATGTTGATTCCTAATTATGTTCTGCAATATTCAATGATGAAATCATTTGAAGATAAATAGGGATGGGAAATCTTATACCTGCAAGAGAAGTGTAGGAAGATTCTCAAAAGTTGGAAACTAGGCCGTTGCATAGTACATAGTAGTTACATGAAAGGAAAATGCATGTAAGCCCTCAAAGACATGGTACATGGTTGGAATTAGTTTTCTGAATGTTATATTTTTGAAGTGTTACAAATGAATTTCCCATCTATTCATAGTGAACCCTTTATACAAAGAACCATATTGTTGGGAACGTCTAACCCCTTCAATTGTATGCACATACAGGTAAAGGGGAAACAAAAATGGGAAGACTATGATTGATTTTCCAATGCTAGGATTGAAATAGGGGAGTAGTATGGCCTGGTCTCACTGACACCTTAAAAGATTGAGTTGCCTTTTTGTTATACAAGCTCATTTACTTGGTTCTTGTCATTTTGTTGCTATGTCTATTCTTCGAATCTCATGTCTTGAGTGAAATGAATTTGTTCTCCTTATTAAACGGTTTTAAGAACACTTAAAGAAAGCCACATGCAATTAATAGGTACAAAAATGTAGCCATAACTGTTGTAAACCCAACAGAAGTTTACTGTTGTCTCTTAGTAATGTTGATTAATTGCTAATGAAATAGTACTGCCATTTAGACATCATACTACCAATAAGAATACCCTTGAACTTGCAACTCTTATTGGTATATGATTTTGGATAATCGTTGATTTTCTGATGTCAAGAAAGATTGCTTTGCAGTATAATAAGAGATTTTATAACTATAACAATGTTAGTTATAGAAGTAATGAACAAGTGTTTAAAATAATTATAAAGAGAGGACAGAATTTAACAGAACACACTTTTATTATAATAGCACCACAATTATAATGCCATTCCACTTTACATACAATATTACTAGACTATATATACAGTAGTAACCAAATAAGTATGCCTAAATTAATGATATTCCAAAACACTTATCCTACACATACATTAACATATAATTAAATACATTTAGATTTTAAATTTCAAAAGATATAATCATTCATATATTTAACTTAATTTAAGCACACTTACTTTTATTAAAGTTATGTTTATCTTCAAACATTAATTAGATGTCTATCTTCAAACACATCTCTCAAACACGATTTTTAGTTATTGTATAGAAGCTTCTTTATGCTTCAAATGTATCAAACTTGAGAGCTTTATCGAGCATATTCATAATCTAATTTTGAGACTTCACATAATTTACTTGCACCAACTTGTTTGTAACACATTCATGAATAAAATGAAATTTGGTAAGTATATGCCTAATGGATTTATGAAGTAGAAAGTTCTTTGCTAAGACAATAGTCAACCCATTAGTAATTCTAACTTTAATAGGCTCTCTTTATTCAAAATGAAGTCCTCTTATTAAGTTCCTTTGCCAAATTGTTTGATTCACACAAAATTTGTATTACCTAAGTAAATAAAAAGGCAATGGTACTCCTTTAATCATTAGTATCTCCAACCTAATCATTATCATTGACATATCTAAGTATCAAATTATTAGAGGTAGAATAATATAACTTAAAAATCAAAAGTGACTTTTAAGTACCATTAATGTATTATAAAATTCTCCTTGTAGCTTTTAGATGGGTTCATATTGTAGCCTCCATATGTCGTCTAACCATTCTAACTCCAAATAATACATTAAGATTTGTATAAATTAAATATTTCAAACTTCTAATTAAGCTTCAATATAATATTGGATCCATCATTTGTCCTTTATTATATTTGGACAACTTCATTTCACATTCCATTGGAGTGTCGATTAGGTCACAATCACTCATACAACAAATTTTCAAAATTTTTTAACATAACTTTTTTTGGGAGATGGTAATATCATCCTTCATTCACTTTAATTACATCCCAAGATAATATGACATCATTCCAAAATTTTCTTCTCAAATTTAGGGTTTATACCTCTTTTGAATTTTTCAAACATCTTTAAATTATTGTTTACAAAAATTAATGATTAAATTTTAAATGTCACGTACCTTTATATAAAGAGCATGTTCATAAGGGCACTGGATAAAACTATTTTCGTAGAAATATTTGTCAACTCGATAAGCTTAAGCTCTTGGTGCTTGCTTCAACCTATAAATAGTTTTTGTAAAAAAATTTTAGTACTTTATCTTGATGCCCTTTCATTGTATAGCCAGGAAGTTTTTGCACATAAACCTCCTTTTCAAGATAGCTACTGAGGAAGACTGATTTATCATTCATTTAAAAAAATTCCACTTGTTTTGAGCTACCAAAGAAATAATTGGTTATATGGTATCCATGTGAGTTATTGGAATAAAAAGTTCTTCATAATCAATACTTTGATATTGCTTATAACCCTTTACACTCTTTTTCAATTTTTCTTTATTTGTATACCCACATTTTCATTGGAAAGGGTTGTTAATTATAAGTATTGATCTTCTCAATTACTCTTAATTTTTCATTCATAGTTTCTCTAGATTTATCATTCTCAAAAGCTTCATTAAATTTGATTAGCTTAGCATATGCTAAAAGAGAACAAATTATAAAATCATCAATTCTTTATGTTTACTAATAATGATCATCAAACCTCTTAGAATGTTGAGGCCTTAAACTTGAACTTCCTTCAAAGTCTCCAATATCATCTTAAGATGGTGATGTTAAGGGAGTAATGAATGTCTTACTTTAATTCCATCTTTTTTCTCTTAAAAAGGAAGAAAAGTGTAGCTTTCTTTCTGAACTTGTCGATCCTATGTGGCTTCCTTATTAAAGACTACATCTCTATTGATGGTCGCCTTTCCATCACTTGGATTGTAAAGCTTGTACCTCTTAGTTGTAAGATCATAGCTAATAAACATATATTTCTTACCATTAAGCTCTGAGCGCTTTTTGTTAAGAATATAGGCATACACAATGCTTCTAAATATCTTCACGTGAGATACTGTTGGCTTTTCTCTACTTCATGTTTTAAAGGAGCCTAATTAGTTATAAATATTGGCACAATTGATTTCATACGTATACAACACAATCAATTATTTAAACCCAAAAATCTTTTAGTATCTTCTTATCTTTTATCATTTTAATACACAGTCATATATTAACCAATGTAATCTGATGAGCAACTTAATAGTAAGACATGTTCTCTAATATAAGCATATCCTAGATCATGTACCAATTTGTATAGTTATAGTGAGATCCAAGATCTCTAACCACAGGCATGACTCATAACCAAAGAGTTGATTTCAAACCGCACCAGCCAGTATTAGTAGGTATGTGCTGATTAAAATACGGTACAAAAGGGGAAGGTATTGTTTTATGACAAAATTTTATCCAATATTACCAATCAAAATTACTAATATAATTATAATATGGGATTATAATTTACAATCTAAAAACAAATTAAAGGATTAAAATGTAAAAATAAAATATTTATTTAATACTCCTTTGATTTCTCCCTCCTTATTTTGCAAGTGTAAGCCCAAAATCCCTAATTTTGTTGTTGTCCCCTTGCTATCATTGATTTCTTTATCGTTGCCCCCTATTGTTGTTGATTTTCTTACCACCATCGACTTTCTTATTATCTCTGACTATTTTCCATTATGCATATTTTCTTGACCACTTCCATTTTTTTCATAGGTGTTTAGCTCCTTCTATCACAATTTCTTCATCATTCTTGAGCTTTAATATTCCATATTCTACAGCTATAGCATTTGCAATAAAAATGTTGTCTCATGTTATCATTTTTATGCTCACTCCTGTAACTTTGCAAGTTTCTATAACTTTCTTAGCCATAGATCTATATGGATCTCTGAGACCAACAATCCCTTAAAAACTCAAACTATCTTCTTATAGCTTTTATTTTATAACAGTATTAGTCTAGTTCTTTAGGTCATTTTTAGTAATTCTCTTATGAGAAAATGCAACACATCAAAGGCTACTAGTTATTGTGCCCTCTAGTATTTTTCCTATTTACTTCTTCCATCTTCAGAACTATCCTTCAATTGGAATTTGGGTTAAAAGGCAAAAATGATATATTAAGGGACTATTTTGTAATTTTATGACCAGTACCAATACTGCAACTTAGCATAATCAAATCCAGTACTAAGTTTAATATGGTATTCACAACATTTCTCATAATATGTCTCAATTTATAAGTTTACAAGAGTTCATGGTCTCCAACTACTTATATGTCTCATGTCATGCCTAACTTCCCTAAGATATCAAAGGATCCACGGTTTTAAACACAAATGTGTCTTAAATATTGCTAATGGCAGTAAAATATCCGTAACCAATATGGCGTAGTCTACAATTATGTCCTAAGTCATATGTATTAAAAACCTAGTTTCGGTGTTTTAGTATATAAAGGGTTATGTCTTTAATTAAAGTCTATCTTCGAGTATTAATATAATTGAGAGAGTTTTCTCTTTAATTCTTTCAGGAACTTTTCAAACTTATCAAGTTATTTGCTTGTAGTGTTTAACTCATCTTAAAATCTCTGTTTTAAATTTTCGTAATGATGAGTTAAGATCCTTTTATTCCATTAGTTCATGATTCCATATAATCATTAGGTTAAGTTCTATCCTTAAATCTAGTTTTAACTTCCTTGGGGCTTGATTATAAATCAAGTATATTGGGTATCAAGGTTTCATCCTTTTGCATCATTAACTCTCATGTTTGTCCCACCATAAATGTCATCCAAATGCTTTTAGATACTGGCAATTGTATTGTCAATATGATCAGGATGTGTTATAACTTGCATAACATTTTCTTATGAGTTATGACCTAAGCTATGCTTACCATTTCACACCATAAATGACTTTTAACCTTATTATAATACCAGTTATCACATGGGTTTATTTGAGACTAAGATTCTCCTTAAAATCTCATCATGTTTGCAACTAAGTTCATAAACTATGTTTTTAATATCAATTTATCAAACCTCTTAGAGGTGTCATTTTGTCAAACACCTTCAGTGCATTATATAGTGCAATATATAATTTAATAATCTCAGGACAAAAATTGTGGAGAAAAAAATAAATAATAAAAGTGGAACTTTTATTAATATATGGAAGGCAAAAATACAATATATATGAGCACTAACATTTATAAAGCAAACATAGCACACACATATAAATAAATCAACCAACATTTATGGGTAATTTTATGCAGTTACATCCCATCTACTATAGCTATGTTTGAGTTATATAGGAATTACACAAATAGTTAGTGATTGTTCTGTATGGTCTAAGCAAGGTGATTGTTATGTCTAGTCTATGCAAGGTGATTGTTGTAGGGGTTGTTTAACACCAATCAACGTAATATATCCATCGACAAGTAAATGTCATAATAATTGCCATTATGTAAGTGAACCTTTGAAATAAGGTAAATATGGACTTTTTAAAATCTATGTATACTACACTATTGCTTCATGAATAAGGATACGCATAAAGTTATAAAAGCCAAATATTTAATGCCTTTCATCAAGTAGTTAAGTTTTGTGTTAGAACATTTCTCCCTAATGCATAAAAAAGTCTCACAATATGACTATGAGTCAAATGAAAGGAAATAACAAAGGAAGACAAATACTAATGGACACTATCTTATTAGAAAATAATGAAAGATAACATATAAGAACTACTATCGCTAAAATGCGAAAACACTAGTCTATGTCATAAAACTCTTAACTAAGTTATATATATCTATTTTAATCTAGGCAAATGGAAATGAAATTCCAATTTTGGTCAAATTCTAGCTAATGAGAATTCAAAATTTAAATAATTATTATAATTAAATTATCTATTTTTAAAAAATTAAAAATTGGAATTTTGTGTAATAAATAAGGGTTAATTACTAAAAAAAGCCCAATTTTTATTTTTCAATTATAGCCCAAACTTTAAAAAGTAGCAATAAAATGCCTAAATTTTCAATTTTTTTCAATTTTAACCCGAAGTTAGTCTTATCATTATCTATGCTAACATGGCATAGCTATGTGTCGATGCCCCTCACTAATCAGACACCGCAATTGGTTTAGAAGAAGATTGTCTGATTAGCGAAATGATGTCGTTTAACTTTGATAATAAAACAACATTGTTTCAACTAAAATCAGATGCCCTTGCCTTCTCCCTCTCTGCTCCTTATCTTCTCTGTTGATCAACGCTTAAAATTTTTACTCTGAAATGCCTAATTTGTAACCTAAAATCCCCCAAAATTTATAAGAGAGTGAATTCGTGCATTGGTGCTTCTTCTATCGCAAAGTTATTTGCTTCATCAGATCAACAAGCATTTTTTGTGATTTCATGTGTGGATACTTTATAAAAGATTGATTTTTTCATCGGGTAAACTGAAGAATTGGTTGTCGGACTTCCTATGGCGCCGACTAGGGTACGATTGATCCACTCTCTCTATTATTCTTTCTACCTTGATTCATTTTTATATGAAATGGTGTGTTGTTGTACTAGGGTTTCAAATTGGATTATGCTAGGGTTTTAAAAGCATAAACCTAATTTGTTGTACTAGGGTTCAAATTGGATTTCTGCTTCTAGAAATTTGACTTATATTGTGCTAGGGTTCTAAAAGCACAAATCTAGTTTGTTATAATAGGGTTTTAAATTAGACTTATGTTTCTAGAAAATTGACTTGTATTGTGCTAGGGTATTAGGGTTTCAAATTGGATTGTGCTAGGGTATGATTTGTTTGTTATTGAAAAGGAGGATTGACTTGTATGTGTACATAGAAAATTGAACAGTGAAAACCTTGAATATTCATACGCTTGGTTTTTAGTATGAAATGCAAGTCTAATAAAAAAATCAGAGTAATTAAATGCATGATGATCGATTCATACTTTGTTTTGTGTTGTATGTAGAATATATACATCTTGGTAATTACTGAAAAATATGGCATTACATAGCCCATAGCCTAAATATTCAATTATGTGAGACTTCATCCTGATTTGCAGGGAAGAAGCTTTTTCTCTTTCATTTTGTAAATGCAATGGTAGTTTAGCTAAAATCTTAATATTGGTGATATTATGCTAACAATTTGGAATTTTAATTCTTTTTTAGGAAAATTTATGAAAAGAAATCATAGTTGTGTTGCATTTAAGGTAGTAATTAAATATTTGTATGATGATATTGTAAAAGGATAACCATTTATGGGCAGAAATAAAGTATATATAGCTTTCGTTTGGCATGCACCTGGTATATATTTCATATGGGAAGAGTGTTAAGGTCTTGTTAATAGATTCAAGGGTGTTATTTATTGTTCTTTTGATAGTGTAGCAGAAGCTGGAAGGATATATTCTCAATTTTATAAAAATAGAGCATTATGTTCAGCGGTAAAATAACTGTAGTATATATTATTTGTTATACGTGATAATTTAATTGTATTCAAATATAATTAATATTTATATTTCTATATATAATACAGATGTTAAATATTAATTTCCCTACTTGTAATGTCTTGATGAAGTTACGGATTTCAAATGTTAAGCCTAACATTGGTCAACATTTTATGAATGCGTTAATATGAAAGTAAGTAATTCAATTATTGTTTATAGCAATGCCAATCTTATAAATTGATGTTAATCAATATTTAAATTGAAGGTTTCTTATAGGTATTTAGTATTTGTGAAAGAGATGAAAGTTTGTTTTTGTCGTAAAATATATCAAACAAATTATGTGCGTTGAGGTAAGAGTCTTGTACAGAAAATATATTGTTGTTCATAAGAAGTAAGTATGTGTAAAATTTTTTGAGGATAATGCAAATTTGTTGTAAGTCCTAATATTTGCGTTTATATCTTTATTTTGTAGGTCCTATGGAATTTCATAGCTTGGTTGTCATATGTAAGTACAAAAAAATGGAGACATTGTAATAGTTAGAAGAGCAAAGTAACTATTATGTTTATTGTGACTCTTTTTATCTTTTATTCAATTTCCTACCATTTTAATATTTAGTTGTAAGCTTTTCATATTGTTAAGGAAACTACAATTGTTATAAGGTTTTAAATTGTAGAAGTAACTACAATTATTACAAAATTCCATAATTACATTTGTATTATTCATAATTACTTATCCTTTGGTAATTACAATGAAGAGTTATGTTCTATCTTTGTCAATTGACCATTGTTACTTTTTAAAATATACATTTATTAAAGTAATAATGAAAAATAGGAGACCGACAGAGCTAATATTCTTGAATATGAAATATATTTGCAAAAGGAGAAATGTATTGAATTCCATATATAATAAATATATCTAAATGGAAATTATAAACTCTAATGTATGCTCTTATAAACAATGGTATGATTAGTGTTCAAATGAAAAAGAAAGGTGAAAAAATGCGGTTGGCAAGGATAACAGTGTTGAAGAGTAACTAACCAGAAAATACAACAATCATATATAAGAACATTAAAGTCAATATCATTTTTGAAGAGTAAATTATAAAGTAAGATCAAACAAGCAAGTAAATAGGTTATAGACATTGACATTATTCTACAAACTGAAACAATATCCAAAAATACTGGTTTCTACAAATGGTTCTACCTTCTAAAGCTCCATATTCAAAACCATGCCTCTGTCTTCCAACTTTCTTAGATAGATTGGTATGTAATCAGTTCCAGCTCTAATGACTTAATCCATAGACTTTTGCAGTGCTTGATCACTCACACCATCTTTACATAATTAGTAACTAGCAGAAATTTAGAAGTATCAGCTTAAAAGAGACGTCGTCAAGATCACGCACACACAAACACAAAGGAACTATCACCTGTTTCAGTAAAAGCATACAGATGAAAAGAGCAAGAAATTTTTTTGATCCAAATGTCATACAAAAAACTAGACCATAATCATTCAACAACTTACTTCAATAGCCATTGAGGGCCAAAAAAACTAGTAACTACATTAAATCAACACTTAACATAGGCCCTCACCCATCTATGAAGTATAAATAACCAATTATGTAAATATTATCATCTTCCTTATAATTACATATAAGTAGTATAAATAAGAATTTAAATAACTTATTGTAAAGTAGGTATTCCCAAAAAAATTTCAAACGTTACTCCATATCCTCTACATGTCTATAAAAACAAAAAGAATTATAAAATTATATAAGTTAGAAAATAACTTAAATTTTATACTTAAAGTTAACTAACTATTCTTGTCTCTCTTCGTAATATAGAAGATGCAATATTTTATCCTGTAGATACTAATTGTATCGATCTACCTATTTGACCGCTACGAATACTGGATTAAGGGGGTTTAGTAGATACTAATTTTGGTGGCCTTCCTCTTTTTTGTTGCATTATACACATTGAAGATAAACATAAAGTTAATAATACTTGATGAATAACAAAACATTTATTACACAACTAAAATATCTACCTTAACAATTTCAAGTTGTCTTAGAGGTTGATTCATATTTTTGCATCCACTTATATTATGGCCAATTTCATGGAAATGATGACATTTCATAACTACTCGAACCTTGGTCAATTTGTTGGGATTGCGAGGTTCTTCAGTGTGATCCCTTTTTCTTACCTTTTTAGGTCTTCCGGGCATCTTCTTAATCAATGGAGGTAATATTGGCTGAAGATTTTCAGTTTTTGGCTAAAACTTAGGACCATTACTAGGTTCTATAGTAAACTAGTAAGTTTTTAAATAAGAATCACGCTTATAACTGATTCACATAAGCGTCGAAATTGTCCCTCTGATAAGATATACAAGCCACACCATGTTTACATGGAATCCTAGTTAAATCCTATAGTCTACATTGACAAGTTCGTGCTTGCAAGTCAACGATATACTTGTCCTCAAAGAGACTGACTTCAAATTTGAAATTCCCACTTGTCCTGAGTATACAATGTCTTGCATCTCATTGTGCTATCTCTATTTTCTTTCTCACTCTAGGACAAATCTCGTCTATGCACTTCATCATTATATTCCTTTTGTTCATGTATCTGAGTCATTAAAGAAACTCAAATTTCTTCTAACATACTGATCAATCTTTTGGTATGAGCTTCACAAATGAATCCATTAAATGTCTATGAGATGTTTTTATGTACTATTTCACACTTTGGTCTTGTGCTCACAAAAACCTTCACAAATGTCTCCGGATTCCTACTTTTAAAATCCTCATAAGACTTCACTAACACACTCTTCACTCCTCCATTACCTTATCGAAATCAATTTGCATTGTGCAATTCACTGCTTTTCAAAATAAAGTCCTATACATATGCCCTTTATGAACACTAGACCAATTTCCATACACATGATGGGCATATTGTCCATGTTCAGCTTTTGGAAACAAGTTCTTTTATACTTCCACTAAACCTTGTAAAACAAATCGTTACAAAAATTAATTAAGTGTTGATCACATAAACAAATGAACATAAGATATATGGATATTTAAAGTTTACCTTTTGTTGGTCGCTTACGAAAGTCCATGAATTTCCACTTATATGGAAATCTTCAGTAAGAATGCTCAAAAACCAATTCCATGGTTGGTAGTTTTCTCCCTTAACTACAACCCAACATATAGGAAACATCTAATTGTTTCCATCACACAACAACAGATAATAATGCACCACCAAGGAAAATCTTCATACCATCTAACCTAATAATCTTCCCGCATCCACCAGGAAAACCATACTTCAAAGCACTGAAACCCTCATAAAAACTTTTTAACATTGGTCTCCCGAATTGTTCATTAAAATCACACTCAATAATAAACTTTCCATCTTTGTCAGCTTGCATTAACTCATGTCCATAAGAACAATACTTCACATAATAACCTTCCATTGATCCCCAAATCATAGTAATTTGCTTCCCACTTAGCCCTACAATATTGAATTTTTGTGACCTTTAGTGCATATTTTGATTGAAGATCATCCATCGTTTCGCTAATATGCCAATTGGGGTTCCTTCTGAACTTCTATATTAATACATTTGCAATCCATTTCTGGCTAGCTTACTTATTCCTCTACACTTTACTGTAGCTATGAGTGTTTTTGACTCTTTTCATAGCAAATATTTTCTCATTTCCAATCCAGCTAGCATACACCCAAAAAGGACAATATGCATCACAAACTGCTTCCATTCGTACACTAGATCTCACCATTGAAACATTATACCCATTTTTAATTGCGTATTTCCTTATAGCTTCCTTCAACTGCTTCTCGTCCTTGAACTTCATTCCAACTTCAAACTTAAAATCTGTCACTTCAACTTTGGATTAAAACTAATGTATTTCTTCTTTAGTGTCGATGCTTCATCATCACTAAGAACTGGTGATTGAATTTCATCATCACTGTCATCATAATCACTTTTTGCATAATGTGAAGTTCTTTTTTCTCTTTTAGTATCATTCGAAAGATCACCAACTTTATTGAAATTGTTTTCACTTCCACCGAAACCATTAACAACATTGTCAAATTCAAACCCACTTTGTGAAGTCTTCGCACACCTCCTCTTATTTGTTCTAGCATTAACATATTCTTCATCATTAGTTCCAAAGAATTTCTCATCAATTAAATCATCACCAGAATCATTTTCCTACATAATCTTGCTCCAATTCAACTTGTAACAGCCCCTCATCTTGCTCCAATTCAACTTGTAACAACCCCTTATCTTGCTCCAGTTCATCATCAGAATTTGACTCCTCACTATCTATCGCATGATTCTCATAACCATGATCATAATATATTTGAACATTCTGACAATTTAATTCTTCCATTTTTTTCAGCATGTCCCTATCATGCTTTAAGCCTAACTCCATCAAACTTCTAATGGAATCATGTGGAAATTTGTAAAACATAAAGATTACTCTATGTCCTTTATCTTTCGAAATCTCTTTTGGAACTAGCATGCTTAGTTCATCAATACCTATATTCTTTTTTCTTTTAATCTTACCCCCAACATATTTATTTTCCTGCCTTTCCAACACTTGACCATAATGAAATTCAAAATTGACCAACATCTACAAAGTAAACTGTGACTAAATACAAAATGATAAATATTACAAGAAGAAAACAAGAAGCAATTGTTGGACCCCGAATTTTTAGTGGAAACATCAAAATGGAATATGAGTTTATGTATGGCTTTGAATTATGAATTGGTATATAGATGGTTGTGAAATTGGAATGTGAACTAAGTATGGATGATGAGTTGAGAAACCTTAATTATAAACCATGGTTATGTATGTAGGATAGGATGTTTGGTGAATGATAAGAGGTTATTGAATATGAGAGTGATATGAAATGAGAATGAGCATTGAGAAGTTTATTTTGTATGATTATGTTTTATTAAAGCTTGAGATTGATGGAAGCTTGCCTATGGAGTCAAGACATGGCTGAAAATGGTGGAGAGAGAGGTAAGTTCGAAATTTTTAAGTTAAGATTTGATGAGTTTCTTGGTTTAGAAACATGGAAAATGGTATGAGTTTGTTAATTCCATGATCAATTTTGGGAGATTTCATGATGAATTGATTTAATTTTGGATTTATGTGAGTTAGGGATTATGCCTAATTTGTGATTTTGGCGATTTTGTGAATTATTGGTTTAGAATCATAGATAATAGTGTGGGTTTGTGGAATATGATATCAATTTTGAAAATCATGATTTTTATGAAGTGAAATTTGGGTTAATTTGATTTAGGGAATTTGAAATTGGGAGAAAGAAGAAAGGCTTTGGAGAATTGAAGCTCTAATCAAGCTCCAAGCATGGATATGATGTGGGTTTCATGTTTATAGTTGAATAATAAGCCATTAAAGATTTTCCCAAATTGAGAGAATAACATGATTTCAAATATTTTATGATTGTGCATATATTGTTTTAAAATGATTTAAAGAATTGGTTTATATGTGTTCATATACTCCATGAATTGGATTTAAATGGTTATGAGCATGCAAAAATGCATTGTGATGTGTTATGTTATGTTATGTTATGCATTGAGAAATATATGACACT
>JANIJH010000225.1:68193920-68209184 GCA_024520975.1 Erythroxylum areolatum | reverse complement strand
AAAGGAGAATAAAAATAATAGAGAATAACGAATACTATAAACATCACTTTTATTGATCTTTTCTTCTTTTTTCTTTTTGGGTTCAAGCCATCATTTCTTCTCTCTTTTAAGTTTCCTTCTTCTTCCTTTTTTTTATAAAAAAAATCTTAATGTTCTACAATATATTCAATAAGAACTGGGTTAGTTCTTATTGAAAATTTTAAAATTTTCAATAAGATTTTAATATGTATTTAATCTATTAATTTAAATAAATACATATTAGGTAGTTTTGAATATGTAAAGAAAGAGAACAGATCTTTTAAATTACCAATCTATATTAGTAAAGGATTTGAATACAAAGGAATAAGGTTGCTCAACACATTTGATTTATCATAATTATACTATATCAGAATATAAAAAATTTAGTTAAATATAAGTCTACAAAATACCATTTTTAATCTTATTTATTATATACTAACCTTTAACCTCCATATTATACAACTATCCATAAAGTGTTGATATTCTTTATATTAACTTTTTAATTAAATTATAAAACTTACTTTTAAAAGTCTTAATTTAAATCAAAAATTTATATCTAAGTTAGAAGAAAATAAAAATATTTAGAATATGCAAATAATATAAGACAATAATATTTTTAGTACTTTAATTTTAAATTTTAAAACTAAATTAAAAATAAGCAAAATTTTAGAATTATGATTTTGATAATTGAGAAAATAATTATAAATATTCACATAGTGGAAAATGATAATCATATAAAATTAATAACAAAACAAATCATAATATTAGCATTTACTTTAGAACTAAATAAAGTTTTGACTAGAATAATTAGAAATTATATTATTTTTATAACCATAATAAAATATGAGAATTATACAAAAATGAAATCAATAATGAGATATTGAAGAATCTTTAGAGATTAAAATAAGATTTTAAAGTTTAAATATATTAGTAATATTAAAAAGGAATAAGTACAAGAAACTCATCTTTTATTTGTCATCTTTAAAGGCTTCAAATACCATTAATAAAAAGTTAAAAACGTTCAATTATTTGTGTCTATGATTCTTCTATCTCTTTTTCGGACATTGAAGAAACAACAAAATAGCTTGATCTTAAGTCATCATGATTGATCCAAATTGATCAAGTTTTAAGACAGACTCGATTTTCTTTAATTTTTGGCTTTAGATCAAACTTGGAATTGAGCTCCACTGTCCGGTCCAATAAAAAGCCCCTATATATAATATATATATATATATTCATAACCCTTCATTCTTCTTTTTCATTGTTGCCTTTGTTTGTTTCGTTTTTCTGGAATTTATATATAGGTAGTCTTATGCTTTTTCTTTCACTTTGTCCTTCTCTTGTTCCTCTAAGACTTTGTATTACCTTTCTTAATAGTGAAAATTTGTGCCCAACTATCCATATCTTGGATTATTGTTTTATCTCATTTGTTTCTCTATAGCAACTTGTTTGGCCACTACTTAAGAGAGAGTTTAGAAGATATTTCAATTATGCTCCATTAAAGACTTGTTTTTGGGGTCGAGTTACATTTTAATCCATCAACTTAGGGCTACTTTGATCCTATCTCTTTGAAGGATGAAGAAGATGGTTTGGATAGTTTAGGGGTCGGGTCTTAGGTTAGGGGTTGGTTATTCGGGGCCGTTGGATAAAACTCACTTAAAAATCGATTAGAGTCATGATTCAAGTTCAATTAGACTTGGAGTTGAGTTTTGACTACAACCTAGAAGGATTCGACTAGGTTGGGTCAATGATGAACGAACTTGTTATCATCTTTAATTATCAAACATTTATGATATAATTTATATTATCCTATTTTAAAGTGATATAGCTTTTTGATTTCCTCTTTTAAATATTAAAAGATAATGTTTATAATAATTATTTATTTAAATACTTATCATTAATCTTATAGTAGGAAGATTGAATAAATCTTAATCTTCGTAATAAAATTTATGTAGATTAAATTGAAATTTAAATCTATATGTTAAAAGATTCAATTCATATAATATTTAATAAATAATGAAAGATATGCTCATGTATGATGGTATTTATGAATATGTATCGTGTAAATATAAAAGAAAATTACATTATTATTATTATTATTATTATTATTGTTTAATATAGACAAAGGAAAGGAAAAACGACAGTTGGAACGATTCGGCGATATCTGCAATACCATTATAAGAAAATAAAAGTTCGCAATTGATTTTTATCATACTTGAAATCAACATTGACATTATAAGTATAGGTTTTATCATTAATTTGGAATTAAAAGACTTGTGTTGATTATGCTTGATGACATGAAATCCTTAATAGGACCAATTGTTTTGACACATATGAATTCTTTTTTATTTTCCTTTTGAAATTGGAAATCAAATTCTAGTTTGAATGTTGTATTCAAATGTTGGATGATTGTGTATTTGTCTCTGGAGTTCCTTTATATATTCTATTTGGAAAAAACAATATTTTTGAAAAAAAACAAAACTAAGACTTTTCACAACTTTTTGTTCTATTTTAAACATCCGATAGGTCTCTCTTTTCTTTTAACCGAGTTGGACAAGTACGTTATTAGGTAAGTCAAAAAGGGTCTAAAGAATACCCACTTCATGAACCTCTTGTTTTCAATTTACACCATGATGCCTTTATGTTACTGTATTTCAAATTTTATTTGTTTTTATGTCAATAAAACAAACTCTAAATGATATTATGTTTGTGATATGATTTTTTTTAGATAGAGAAAAAAAGGTGTTTAAGGTATCGTTCCTCTTTTTTTTTAATTGTTTTAATAGTCTAGAGTATAACAAACTAAAGAGCCCCCTCAGGAATCCTTATCTTGATAACTTGTCCATCAAGATAATTTGGATACGTTTTCCTAACCAATCATTCATTCTCCCAGGTAATGTCTTCAGTTTGGGTTCCTTTCCTTTTAATCAAAACTTGAGATTTTGGTTGGTACTTGGCTTTACTGATGACTCGTCAATCAAGCAGAATTTTAAGTTAAGGTAAAATTATAGAATCATCTTGCAATTGGAGTAACCGCAGTAGAAACTATAAGTACCTGTGCCCCAAGTGCTTCCATAAGAGATTAACATGAAATACGTTATGGATTTGGGAACTGGGGGACAAAGCTAATTTGTAAGCCGCTGGACCTATACTTTAGATAATCTGAAAAGGTCTAGATTATCAAGGAGCAAGTTCTATTGAGGCTTTAATTGCCTCAAAACTCTACTGATATAGTTTAATCTTAAGATATAGTTTCCTACAACAAAATATACTTCTTATCGTCCCTGATCCACTTTGTATTTCATCCTATTATGAGATAACAAAAGATTAGATGTAACTAGCATAGGTGGAATCACCATCCCTTAAGTACTCATCAACTACTTAAATGCGGCAAGTGCCTATAGTCTAAGATATCAAACTTGTAGGTTGAATACCATAAACACCCTTGAAGGGTGTCATTTTTGTGGAAGAATAACTAAACTTAGCCTAACGAATCCACTCGCTTTACTTTAGTGGTGGTCACCTATAGAGCACCTTTACTGCTCTAAGTTTAGTTCAATACCTTAGTTTGTCCATCTGACCAAGGATGATAACTTGAACTTATAAAAAGCCTAATTCTTTGTAACTGGAATAATGTTTGCCAAACAGAACTAATAAGGACCTTATCTCAGTCACTAATAATGGAAGTTGAAATGCCATGGAGATGAACCGCATTATCTACAAATTCCTTGGCTATAGTGATAATGGTAAAAGGATGCTTTAAGGATTCAAAATGAGCATTTTTTTTGTAGGCTATAAAGCTTTGAACAATGTAATAGTCAAGGATAAAAATCCACTTCCAGTGACTGATGAGTTACCAGATGAACTTTATGGAGCTAAATCCTTTTCCAAATTGTGTTTAAGGGTACATTTCCATCAAATTTGAGTGTAGAAAAAAGATATTCTGAAGATTACTTTTCGAACACATAAAGGCACTTTGAATTTGTTGTATTATTGTTCGGTCTCACAAACACCCTTATGACATTATAAAATCTTATGAATGACCTTTTTCACCCCTATCTTTGAAAGTTTGTCTTGGTATTCTTTGACAATATACTTACGTATTCAAAGATATAGGAAGGGCATCTCTCGTACCTTCATAGTATTTTTATCAACATTAAAAGCTCCCTAATTATTTATTAAGGAAGAGAAATGAAGCTTTGGTATTTCAAAAGTTAATTACTTAGGCCATATTATCTCTGAGCAAGGAGCAGTAACCCAAAAAAAATACAAGTAGTGTTAGAATGGCCAACATTGACATCTACCAAGAGTGTTTGTAGGTTCCTTGGGTTTAGAAAGATATTACCATAATTTTATTTGACATTTTGGAAGAATTTTTTTTAGAACCAAATGATTTTATTTTCACAATAGCAGAAAGAAATACACCATTATAATGGGTTTCATAATAGACAATATCTAACTAAACAACATTATACAAAAAAGAGTTAAGAGTATGTTTTTTCATGACGAAGAAAATCAGCTAAGCATAGATGCCATTTTTGCCTCATGTCTATAGTGAGTTGGTTGTCCTTATTCTTAGCAATAATCGCTGCAAAAATCCAATTAATAATTCAGTCCGCAACTTGATATTTATCATCACCATGACCCTAATAAAGATGTTTGTTCCTTTCCTTCCAAAGAGAGTATATAGTTGTCATGAATCCAGCCAACAACAGTACTACATTCAGACCTCTAGTATTGGAAATGGATATAAATTATTGTAACATAGATGCCCATTCATATGTATGGTTCCTCATATTCATCATATGTTGGAAGAATTGCTATTCTATTGACACAACTCCTGACTAAAGAAGGATTTAAGTGGAATGAATCAACTAAGTTGGCTTTCAAGTAGTTGAAAGAAGCTTTGACCTCTCCACCAGTCCTTTATCTTCTAAATTTCTCTCAACATTTTTTGGTTGAGTGTGATGCTAATGGGACCAACATTAGGGATATTCTCTTTCAAAATAATAAACCAATAGCTTATTTTAGTGAAGCTTTAAAAAAGGTCAGTCTTATTGTTTATTTATTATGAGGAGATGGTAGTTATTGTTAAAGCTATCTATAAATGGCAACCTTACTTGTTGGGCAGACCATTTATTCTTCGAATTGATCTTTTAGCAATGAGTTACTACCCTAGCACAAGCTTGATGGTTATCTAAGGTTCTTAGATATGATTACAAAATTGAGTATAAGAGGGGTTTCAAAAACCAAGCTACTGATTTTGTATCTCATATGGTTGAATTTCAACTCTTATCTATTTCAATGCCCCATAAAAATTGGAGGCCAATGCTATAAGAATAACTAAAGTAGGATCTCTTTTATAAGAGCATTTTTTTAAACGCAATCACTAGACCATTTGGTTAAAAAAATAAGGGTTATGGTTTATAAGTGATCAGGTTTATTTAAGTCCTACTTTAAATTTAATTCTAGAAATAATTGTTCACTATCACTTATTGCCAACTAGAGGACATTGTTTATCCCTAATTGTTACCTTATTCAAAGCTTAACAGTTTTCACAAAATTGCCATCCTCTGTCTACCTTCTTTATTAATAAAATAAGTGATAAGAATGGACTATTACTAAGTCTTTTTTAACCCAATTACAAGATTTCTCTTATCTACTTCTCAATTTCAATCTTTTCGTTGTAGGTTTATCGATATGGTCTAATAGATGCTTTAAGGGTACAAAGTGAACATATTTTGTTAGTTGATCAATGACCAACATGATAATTGTATCACCATTTGATGATGGGAATCCTTCAATAAATCCATTGAAACATCAATCCATATTTGAGCAAGGACCAACAATGATTGAGGCAACCTAATTAGTTCCATATAATAAGTTTAAGGGTTTATGTTTGCATTATGAAGAGAAGTTTGTCCTAGGTTATTACTGTGTATGCCCACAATTATTTATGACTGAAGATTCTCCTCCCTAAGTTTGGATAAGGACAAAGTTGTGCAACCTGAGCCAGTAAGTGAGGAGGTAGTGCCTCAAATCTCTTTTTATGCAATTGTTGGGGCTAACCATCCCCAAACTTTACAAGCATTGGGTAAGTTGAAAAATAAGAATGTGATGGTTCTCATAAATGGAAGAAGGACCATAATTCTATTAATCAAGCATTGGTGACAAGGTTTAGGTCATCTTTTATTTAGGAGAAAAAACTCAAAGCTGAGGTTGCCAACTGTGAGAAAATAGACTTTGCTCGACAATGCCTTATGCTCATTATCAACATTAAAGTTAAGTTGATAACAACATATTATTACCTTCTTCCTGTTGTAGCATGTCATTTACTTTTAGGGGTACAAATGCAATGATTAGAGACTCTTAGGCCAATTATGAAAAGTTACAAGGAACTAACCATGAAATTAAGCTCGGTGGAGTTTATCATAAGTTTGAAGGATTGAGTTAGGAAGGAATTGAAGCTTTAAATGATAAAGAATTTAGTTGCCTCCAAGGTATGTACTTTTTCCTCCAAATTTTTCCTTCTTATTTTAACTCTCGACTAACATTTTACCCATCGGACTTAGCCTATCTTCTAGCTGAATTTTAGTATGTGTTTGAACCACCTAATAAACTCCATCCTAATAGCCTCTTGATCACCACATTCGTTTACAACCAAACATAGAGCCAATATAAGTTAGACCATATTAGTAACCTTACTAATAAAATACTAAAATGTTGTAAATTATTCTCCAATTTCTTAGCTCAATTTATTCAATTTGTTATGCAGATTACCACATTTGAGTAAGGATTGGAAATAAGTAAAGCAACCCAGCTAGTTTCATTCAATTAGTTTAAAGGGTTATATTACTATTATGAAGAGAAGTTTTTCCTAAGTCATTATTGTGTATGCCCATAATTATTAATAACCAAAGATTCTCCTCCCCAAAGTTTGGATAAGGACAATGTTGTGGAACTCGACCCAAAAAGTGAGGAAGTGGTCTAACCCCTTCCTCAAACTCCTTTCTCTGTCTTAAAAAATTCATATCAATGGTATTAGAGCCAGTTTAGGTCATGGATACCTGAAATAAAACAAATGTTGAGTTTCACAATAAAGTTAATGAAATTTTAGCCTAACATGAGTCTAGTTTTGATAAAGTGAATGCTACTTTATAAGTAGTATTAACAAAGCTATCAGCCTTAAGAGTCTCTTATAGCACGCACACTACCTAACTAAAAATTAACCATTCTATCAAGATGAATCCTTAAATTATGTCATAATAACTATGGTGACTCATCTAACCATCACCTTAAGTTACAATTTCCAAAGTTTAATGTAGAAGACTCAATTTGCTTGATCTAAAAGGCAGAGCAGTATTTCCATTTTTAGAGACTTATACCAATAAGTACAACTTGCCTCCTTCCAATTAGAAAGGATTGCATTATAATGGCAATTTAGTGTTGGCCATCAAGACCAAGCCTAACCTGACTTCGGTTGACTCAAAATTAAAAGGCCATGACTGATTTGACTAGGTCTAGCGCCTAGGGTCTAATTTTTTCAAAAATTAAGCCCGAGGCCAAGTTTGGCCTTGGGTAACCAAGCTTAGTCTGATAACTATAAGGAAATGACATTATTTTGCATAAAAAGAAGTTATTTTCTATTTTTAATTTAAAAATTAAAAATTAGGCTGAGTTAAGCTTCAGACTTCCTCGAGCCTAGGCCCAAGTAGTAGTTATTGTGCTTAGTATGGCTTGACCCATTGCTACCCTTAAATGGCATAGATGGTTGACAACATTTTGAGGACTATTGGTTTGGGATGGATTTAGCAAGGTGGTTCTCTTACATCTTAGTCTTATTGGCAATAAGGATCCATCTGAAGCTCTAACTCAGTTTTGACGGTGGAAACTTATGAAAAAGTTTTTAAAAAGTTTTTTCATCTGGTTGATGACTTATTTAAAACTTTTCTCATTATTTGTTTTATTGTAGGACTTCAGGATGACGTCCGATTTGAAGTTAAAATTAAACAACCTCGTAGTTTGGCATATGCTATAGGAGTTGCTTGTCTGATTGAAGAATAACATCAATTATATAAGAAATACATCCCACCCTTTTGCTTTTAGCCATCCTTTGTGTCTTTAAAATCAAATTCCAATATGATAGCTAGAGTTCTAATACCATTAGCATACTAGTAGGAAAATTCATGTCCAAGTGCTCCATCTATATTAAGAAGAATTACATACCAAAAAGCATTGGAATGTTGAGAAAAGGGGTTATGTTACTATTGTGATAAGAAATTTGTCTTAGGTCATCATTGTGTATGCCTATAATTTTTTTTATGATTTAAGATTATCCTCCCCAAAGTTTGGATGAGGACAATGCTGTTGAAATGAGCCAGAAAGTGAGGAGGTGGTGCCTCAAATCATGGTTTGGAAAAGGATTTAGCTCTATAGAGTTCATTTAGTAACTCATTAATCAATAAAATTGAATATTTATCATTGACTATTACAATATTCAAAGCTCTATAGTCTACATAAAATTTCCATCCTCCATTTGTCTTGTTTTCTAATAAAACAAGTGATGAGAATAGACTATTACCAGGTCTTATGATTTAAGGGCAGGTTTCCATCAAATCGAAGAAGATATTTTAAAGACTAATTTTTAAACACATGAAGGGCACTATAAGTTTTTTGTGTTGTTGTTCAGTCTCACAAACACCCTTATCACATTCTAGAGTCTCATAAATTACCTCTTTCGCCCTTATCTATAGGAGTTTATTTTGATATTCTTTGATGATATTCTTATGCATTTAAAGACGTAAGAAGAGCATCTTTTACATCTTTGTATTATTTTGTGCATATTAACGACTAACCAATTATTTTATAAGGACGTAAAATGCAAATTTGGCTTTTAACTGAATAACTAAGATAAGAAATTGCTGAATAATTTGCAACTACCTAATATGCCTATAGATATTACTTCCACTTCTTATTGTTGTGAACCATCAGTTTCTCCTTCCCTTTATTTGACTTTTTCTTGGATATGAACCTTTGCATTATTAAAGTACCTTGATCAGATGCTCCACTAAATAACCACCATGTGTACTTAATGCGACTATAACAAATTAGAATTATAAATTGACATGCCAAAGAGTAACTTGATGGTCTCATTCTTTCCTTTACTACTAGTTTCTTTATGTCCCTAGGACCTTTATCAACACTGGTTTGACTAACATCATTATGTAGAGAAGATTTGAACTTTCTACCTTCGAATTTAGCGGGCTTCATCTTTTTCTTCCCTAAAGCTACATCGAGGGTTGTAGGAGTAGCAAACTTGAGTTTCTCCTCCTTAACCACACAATAGATTTTCAAAGCATTGAAGTTCCAACTTCTTTAATCTACTGTGAAGATGAATCATTTTCGATATGTACTCCATTACTCCCCTTTTCTCATATATACCTCATGGAGAACAATCCTTTCATCAAGGCACTTGTCTCAACATTAAGTGAGATTGTGTACCTCTGGGAGTCATTATTAAGAAACTCCTTCACCGTGTCTGTGTCCGAAAATCCACTTAGTAGATGGTTAGAAATGGATCTCTTAATGGTCATTAGGTAGAATATGTTAGACCGATCCTAGGTTTCATAGGTTGTTTTATGAGCTCTCAAGCTCATGGATGTAGGTGGAGATGACTTATTTATCTGTATAGTCATATGAACCATAGCTATCTCTATAATATTCAATACATCATTTGTCTACTTCTTTGTAATGGTGACATTGATTTTATTGATTGAAAAGGTGACTTCAAGATGATAAGCTTTAAATTAGCGTAAATATAGGACAACAACAATACTTAAAACTATTAAATAGTATCTTTACTAAAAATCCAGTCACACATATTATGAAACACCTTTGAGCTGAATACATATTATATGCAATCAGATTCTCAAATAAAAGTTATCGGAGTATAAACCATCAATTCTCATGACATTACCACCTTTGGGCAAATAGATCACTTGAGCAACAACTTTCCTCCATCTAATGCCTTTATGCACATCTCAAAATGTTATGTAAGGACAACACCTTTGGGCATAATAACCAAACGACATCTCCTAACATACAAGCAGAACAATTCAAAATACTGACTTGAAAAGTCACTTTGGTGACTACATCCTCATTAACACTCAAAAAATCCACAAACACAAGGAATACATCTTTATGCTATCCTCACATTCTTTATGGACATATATATGTGACAATGTAACATTAATAAATACAAAAAATATGAATGCACAGTTTCACTGTCACACACTTGTGCTAAAGACATTCTCTAAAAACTTCATTTAAGACTTTCATAAGAGAAAAAATCTCAGTAGAGCAACTATCTTGCGTCATCGAGCACTAAACTGACCATCAGAAACACGAAAACCTCATGTATCTCCCTTATGGCAAGTTCTGAAAATTCACTCAAAAATGGCTCAGAATGTCTTAATTCTTTTCCTAATCGGCTGTTATGCAATCTCAAACATTGAATGTGAGACTCAAGATACAAAAACTTGAAGTATCTCCCTCATGCGATGTCCAAAGTACGAAAATTCACTCGAAATCAGATTCAGAATACCTTAATTACTTTTTCTAGAGTAAAACTTTAATTTATTACTAATGTAATAAATCTAGAAAATGGAAAAAACTTGCTTTATGAATTTATCGGACCTAGAAACTGACCCAAAACACCCAGGGGCACCCTTACAAGAAATCTAAAATTATTGTGCCTGTGTTTTGTTTTGGAAAAATACAGTAGCAATCCGTACATGATGTTAGCTGACTAACGTGGTGCACCACGTTAGTTAGTGCACGTGGTACGAGGCTGCGTGTGTGCTACACGCACTCGTGCTGATGAGTACCAGATGTGTCTAGTGCGTGCGCGTCATGCGCTCCCTACGAACAAACGCTCGCCTCGCACGCGCCGTCACGTGAATGGATGGATGTGATTCGTGCGCTACACGTACCCACACCCATTGTCCTCATGCTCGTGGGAGCACTAGTTGCCCGGTAGAACAACGTGTCAGCACGCGGTTGGTGCGTGCATTGCACGTGCCAATCGTATGTCGCTACGTGTGGTGACTATAGCATCACTGGGCGCATGCACCCACCACGGTTGGAGACAATTTCCGACGTCCCAGGATGCCTTTTCACTCTTTTTGGCTCGTTTTCAACTTGTTTTTCATAGCTAACTTTATGTATATCACTTTTACGTAATTATATATGTAAAAAACTGAAAAACGAATCAAAACTTGAGGAAAATCATATGAGATGAAAAATAAAAAAACCTTCGTTTTCGACAATTTGATCACGTAACGACTCTAATACCACGTGTAATACGTAGTACATACCTTATTACATGCTCAGGATCATACATGAAATGATTAAAATTGAAGCTAATGCAGAATACCCAGACTTCGACACTAATTGGGATCTATTTTTTACCTAGACTTCGACCCATTAATTTGGATCATTTATTGTGTTACTTTATTATCTTTATCTGGATCAAATTAAAAACTAACTTAACTAATAATTTAAAACTAAAAAATGCAATTAATAATTGTCCAACTTTATGGGAAATGACAAAATTGGATTTGTGCCTGATGGATCAATAAGTCAGTTTTTACCAATGTTTTAAAAATCGGATGGACATCGAACCGGTTAAAGGAAAGGTTTAAGGTTTAGAGGTTCACGGTAGTGAACCGTTATTAAACCGGTATATAATAAATAAGAAGTAAAACTTATAAGTAAAAGTAAAATATTTTATTGAAATAAAAATACAACAATGTCTATTATTATATAATAAATTAATAATAAATAAATATGAGTCTAATATAAATATTAAAATAATAATTAAAATTAAAATTGTATTTATGAAAGAGATTGCGTCTCACATCCTCAAAAGTTCCAAATTCTCCAACGTTATTTAAAAATTGGTAAATTATGCTTTCATCTAAAGTATTTACATCAACGTCTTCTACTGTATTAAAATAAATTACAAATTAGTAATGTATAAAATTATTCTCAATTGTAAACTTGTAATACAGTATAATTTTAACTTAAATATGATCAAAATAAGATATGAACTAACCATCAATAGATGTTCTTAATTCATTCATTGTGACAACTACATTTTCTTCATAAATCATCTTGACAATGTTTTACTTTATTTAAATTTTTCGGTCAAATTTGAACAGTTGCAAATGTTATAATTCATTTAAATGCCTCAAAATATTAGAAATTAACTTGTAATTTTATGAAATAATGGTTAAATTTGCACCTTTTGCCTATAGAAGAAATATTGACAAAGATCTAGAGTTTGACATTAATACATGTATAACTAACCAGGTATGTATATTTCTTTCATGTTTATTTATAAGCAACGAATATTTTGTGAAAGTATAATTAAGATAATAGTTCAAAGTTTAATAAGTTTACGTTTGTAAGTTTCATAAATGTACTTCAAAATGAGTATTGGTGGTGGTGTTGCATGTAACCGAAAGTAAGAGAGATAATAATGTTCAACTCAAATAAAATAGAGAATGTTGAGAAGAAGTATGTGACTGGAGCATTTCATAGGTGACAATACAATTTATATAATGTTTTGAGCAAAATTATAGTAAGGTCACGAGGGATACTTGATATGTAATAATTTTTTTTCTCATTTCTAAGGTCGAGCTTAGTACTTATATTTGAATTATTTATTCAATATATATACACAAAGGCCTCCTTTTTTTAATTTTCATTTACCATAAACACATGTTATAACTAGCATTAAAATGATAATTTGGAATATGAGTTTTTTTTTTATCTTTCATATCTAAATTAATCTAAGTAAAATATAAAAAAAATCAATTATAAATTTCTCATAAAATTGAAATACTTCTCTAATATTTAAATTTTTTAAAATTAATTCTTAATAATAATATTCATTTACAATATAAAATTTAATAATATAGAATTAATAACTTTTATATAATAACAATAAAAGATATTATAATTAAAAATTATTTTACAAAGATCTATATATAGTTTTTTTTATTACATCTATATATAGTTTTAAGTCAAAAAAAAGAAAAAAGTAAATACCAAAAACCGAGAGTTTAAGACTGATACAGAGAACTGGTGGCTTTGTATGTTCCAACTCACATATGAAACCACGAAACCAAGAAGACAAAGCAATTGTTAATGAAATCCGCGGTTTTAAAAATCGGACGGACAGTTTGGTCCGACCAGAAAAAGATTGAACCTACCGGTTTTTATACAAAGAAGTTCTTAGATGAAATCAAACTGGACCACTGATAAGTTCGAACTTTTTCTGATCCGACCGGACGGTCCAGTCCGGATTTTAAAACCTTAACTTTTTACTCTAAAATGTAGTGTTGCAAAGCAGAGACGTACATCATCCGTCTTCCGTTTTCTAATTTTCTTTCCCCAGGATGCTGGCTTTGTTATGAGTCACACAACATATTGGACCGTGGTCGGGTCGGCGGTTTTGGGCCCGAACCCAGTCAAAACGACCCGTGGGCCGATCGATCCATTATTCAAAGATCAATCTCCTACCTAATGGCTATACCAAGCCCAAGCCCAATCCACGCTCTCCTCAGCCCGTCCGCATGAGAGAGACCTCTATGCACACGTAAAGACCTAAACCTAGCTACTGCTCCATATATAAGGTATAATTCCACCGTAAAAGAGGTACGCAATCATAACCTAGCTTTTCTCCGCATTCAGCAGCCTCACCTTCACCAAAAGACTAACTTGAGCGTCGGAGGGGCTAATCGGGACACAACCCCCGACGTGCCTTCTTTGTTCTGCAGGGACCTTCACGTCGAAGTCACTACAGAAAGTAGCCAACTCATGGATCCAAACGGCAACGTTCAATTATGCCAGAATCTGGCAGAACTAATTGGCGCCCACCGTGGGGCCCGGCTTCAGGGCACCACGTCCAGAAACACGCAGATCAGTCAGGCGGCGGCAGCTAATCCTGATGTGGCCGCAATCGCGGCTCTGGCGTTGCAACGGATAGGTTTACAGCTACCTGCAACTCTGCCGCCTGCACCTCATATTTCCAGCACGGAACCTTCAGACCCGAACGATCAGCCGCAACCTCAGAACTTGGAACAAGAAGAACAAAGCGTAGCTTTGGAGGATAACGCTGCACTCAATACGTGCCCGAATCTCCAACACCGATCGGATGCAGATCCTCTTCTGCCTATACACACCACCCTGACCCGAAAACAGATTAAGGAAGCGGCTGATCTGTTGATTCGCCAGATTTTGCAGTCTCAGCCAGCACAACAGCAGCAATAGTCAACGAGAAGAGAGAGGACGATCAAGGGAAAGACACGACAGAAACGCTGGGCAACAAGATGACCGACCGACTGGGGTTGTTAACATGATATTCGGTGGAAATGCAACAGGGGGATCCACTACTAAAGGGAGAAAGAGATATGCTAAATAGGTCGGCAGAGACCCATCAACCAAAAGGCCGAGGGAGAACGATGGAATGATATCGTTCGACGAGTCTGACCTTGATGGTGTAAGTTGTCCTCATGATGACGCCCTCGTTGTAAATCTGAACATGGACGGCTACGAGGTGAAGCGGGTGATGATTGATATGGGCAGCTCGGTCGACTTGTTATATTATGAGACCTTCAAGCAGATTGAGGTACCAGAGGATTGACTGCTGCCTATTGATGGCCCTATCAAAGGGGTAACCGGGACGTCAGCTTACCCGTTCGCTCGGGTATATTTGAAAGTGAAGTTTGGGCAGAGGCCATGTCAGATAGAACGGGAAGTTGAGTTCCTAGTCGTGAAGTTTCAAGGGGCGTACAATAAAATAGTCGGGCGGGCTACTCAAAATGCCCTCAGAGCGGTCGTCTCCACCTACTACCAAGCTATGAAGTTCCCGACATCCCACGAAATTGGTATTGTCAGGGGTTAGCAGAGAATCGTCAGGGAATGTTACTTAGCGGAGACTAAAACATTAGACGGGGCGGTTGTCCTGACGAGCTCTCTTGATGTGAGAACCGATGAGGAGATGGATAGGATGAACCCAGTGGAAGAAACGCAACGGGTCGTACTGGATGAAGCCGACCCCTCCAAATTCACAAACCTAGGTTTCGAGCTGCAGAAGGACCTAGTTAAAGAAATCACAGACTGTTTGGTGGAAAATAGATCGGTCTTCGCTTGGGTACCGAGCGATATGCCTGAAATTTC
>JANIJH010000225.1:68179750-68193820 GCA_024520975.1 Erythroxylum areolatum | reverse complement strand
TTCACCAAAAGACTAACTTGAGCGTCGGAGGGGCTAATCGGGACACAACCCCCGACGTGCCTTCTTTGTTTTGCAGGGACCTTCACGTCGAAGTCACTACAGAAAGCAGTCAACTCATGGATCCAAATGGCAACGTTCAGTTCCGCCAGAATCCGGCAGAACCAGATCGGAAATTACGAACCCCTTTTCATATTTCAATTTGACTGTTACTTCGCGAAATCTAACTTCGCCTTGACAATACATCAACCATTTTTCTATGAAGTGGAGGCAAGGATTATCTGACTTCGAAAACATATGCAGAAGTAAGAAATGACTATCATATCAGGCCACTAAATGCGAATTATAAAATAGAATGTTCACAAACAGAGCAAAAATTGAACTTTGCTGCTATAAATTGGTGTGCAGCGCCTGGTTATTTAACATTATTAATTACAGTAACATTTGCTTTTGTAGATCTTTTGAAGTTAAAAAAGAAATCGAAAAGTGCTATGCTCAGAAACTAATTAACATGCTCCTTCTGTGGATAAATCATGTCTATGAATGATTTTATTAAATAATTTGCTATTCAATAGCTACGAACTTCCTACAACTTCTTATCCTCGCGCAGATGAGTAGACATCAATAGCAGCTTAGCAAGAAAGAGAAATCAAAACAAGGAAACCAAATTGATCATTAACTTTTAAGCACTGACAACTAACACAATACAGTCTCTCTGACTCTATAAACACAAGACGTCTCCAGTCCTTAATCGCTATGTATTTTCTACTTGTGGTTCCAGGTATGTTGGAGAGTCTTCAGTGCCAGTCTGACACGTTCAACAAAGGAGCCGTCTTCTCTTTTATCTTGTTCATGGCCATGGCTGTGATATATTATGGCGTTAGACCTAGTGTCAAAGTCCTTGACAAGATGAGTCTGATCTTGGGCCATAAGGTTTTTGATGGCTTCAGGAAGAGGCTGGTCTTTCATGACGTTTCTCCAATAATCTTCTGGCTCTCTTCTTGCATGAATGAGGTTAACCATCTGTTCCAGGCGTGTGAAAATACAGTTAGCAAAGCAGATGGTTCGTAAGAAGCATAGAATTAACAATACTTTTTGTCAGATATGTCGAAGAATCCAGACCTAGAAGGAAAACAACGACAAAAGCAATCAAAGAAAAACCGAAGTTGTTGTTGAGTGATGATAAATGGCTTACCAAGAGAAGAGAGAAGAGAACCAGGAAAGCGAATAGATGCTTCATTTCTCTAATACTATTTGCTTTTGGTATTTGGTGTCTTCGTAGTTTTTATCGTGTGATCTGTAGGCTGCTAACCTTCCGAGTCTTAAAACATTTATAGGTCCAAGAACGAGGACATAGCAGTGATTATAGTAAGTTTGATGTCCTAAATAGAAAACAAGGTTTATAGTAAAGTGATCTGAACTACTCGTTTAATGCAAAACTGTACTGGGACTAAGTGGTCGGTGGCACATTTGATCCGGTTTCGCGGAACCTGAGGTAATTGTACTAAGCCAAAGACAAGAAAATCAAGTTTGGTGATAATTGCATAGAAAAATCTTTGACTTTAACGTGAAAAAAATAGTATAAGGAGCATTTGATAAGTTTGACATTTCAGTTGGTGACAAGCAAGGGCTGGTGCCAGAGTGCCTGCTCATCAAGATTCATTACGTAAGAGTTAAGGTTTTTATTTATTTTATTTTTGTTGAAGGTAGTTAACATAATTATTGGCAACTTGATTCTTAAAACCTTTGAGGAGAAGTTAACTTAAATCCTTGTCTAACTTGTTTTCTTTTTCAGGAGTAGTCCTTGTCTATAAATCATTAACCAAAGGCTTAAGGCCAACCACTCTATATACTTCATTGCTTTATAAATTAATTGGTTCAACGTTAACTCAAATAACATAATTGCCTTCATAGGTTAGAGTTGGAGTTCCTTTTAAAAAATGTAAATAAAAATTGTACATAACTGAAATGTATTAAATTGACCAAAATTAAAATTTACAGTATAATTAATTAATTAATTAATTCAAAAGTTCAATAAAAACGAAAAGAATAAAAGACGAATAATGTTTCTCTAATGCATCTCCATCTACTGCTTAACTTATTATTTAATAAGAAAATGAGCTTTTAATTAGAGCTAAATGAGCAAATAGTAATACTTGTTCAATATTCTAAATTCAATTAGAAAAAATGGGTCAAAGATAAAGAAAAGCCATGTTTGACACGTATCTTTTTCACTAAGAAGGCGTAGTGAATTATCTAAACAACCAAATCTAAACAACTAAGCTACCTAAAATAAGAGATGTGAAGTCTTTGTTACACAATTTCCACTATATTTATGTGGCAATTTAGTAGAGAACAAAGGTAGGCTACCATAGTTTTCTAGTTGACTAACTAGAATTATCGAAAATGACTACATTAATTTGGGTTAGGTATGGAGGCTGTTTGCTTGGTTGTACTAATGACATGAGTTAGACTATGGAGTCAGCCTGTCATATTTAACCACGACACAAGTTGACCTTCGCATATTGCTCAACGTACTTAGATCTTAATCAGAAATATGGGCACATGTTTTGTATATACATTGAGAAAAACATAAAAGTACTACACAACAATTTAACTACAGCGTTTCTTTCACTCTCATATTTAATCTGAAAATTTGGAACCCTAGGTACTGAGGTAGTGCGTGTACATGATACTGGCAGGGAAAAATCAGAAGCCTGAATCAAATCACCTTGAGGTCGCTATTTCAGATTTGAATCCCTTTTTTTTTTTTTTTTTGAAGAGACAGATTTGAATCCCATTAATGACTTTTTCACATGTTAATGCATATATGTCTAAAGAGGAAAACGAAAAGTTGTGAAGTTAAAATTATCCCACACCTATGATTTGATAATAGTGGTGATAAACAAAAAAAGCATCTTCCAAAAGTCCAAGGCTGATTATTAATTCTGCTCCTAGAGATGGGGTGTACTGTTGCTTAACATGCAGATTCTATCGTTGATTATTAGCTGACTAATGAGAGACCCTTTAAAATAAAAAGACAAAGGTAGTGGGAGGGTGGCACCCTTGGTATGACTTTTGAGACTAACAGACAAGTTTTGTGGAGCCCTCTCCTACCCTCAGGAAAGCCAGATTGGTCCCTTTCAGGTTAGAGTCAACTTGGACACAAAACTCGTATTGCTCTATCAAAACAGGACTTGTCTACCTCCTACTTATTTGCAGTCACTATAATTCATAATTTAAAACATTGACCTTAATACACGTCCACGTAAGAATTATAATAAATTACAGTAATAATTACTCCCAATCAAATACTTCAATCACAATTCAAAACTTTGATTAAGGCAACTGATAATAATCCTCTCCCTTTAAAATTGAAATACAAAGTATGTAACACGGGAAGCTTAAATTAATTGGTTCATGTGAGATTAATTAGGACATTAGATTGTATTCTTCTAACAAAGTCAAACTCATATGTTTTGCATCAATCTCACACGTAAATAAATAAATAAATTATACTTTAATTTTTATTGTTTCCATATGGTGTTATCCATGCAGTTTTTGTGCTAGCTTATATGATGGCAAAATGTTACGTGGTTGTTCTTGGTCTTGGAAGAAGCACAAAAACTAAAATAAATGAGGGTTGAGAAATAATCTTATTACAATATTAAATCCGAATTTAACCAAGTCAACACTTAATCAATCACTAAAATATATATATACATATATTTGTTCTCTACTGTATATAGAGCTCAAAGCTGGCAATGCATGCAAAATATAATAATTAGGGGTTTTTTGTAAAGTTATAACTTACTATAATCTTTGAAGTAGCATTTAATACTCATCTCTTCAATCTGCTGAGGTCTGGAAATCTTAAGTGACGCCAAAAATTTGTTGAATTCAACAAATACTTTATGCTTCCTTCACAAATGTACATATAATTAGGTAGGTCTAATCCAATAAAGAAAAACTACAATTGGAGCCCCTCAGAAATGTTTTCAATACTGGCGTCGCCATCGTGGAAGTGATAGGTTCGTTAGAATTCTAATGAAGGGATGATGAAACGACAAGATCCATTCAATTAGTCAACTACAAAGAAAGGTAGCAATTATCACCTTAAACAAATTGAGGCCAATCCACGTTGTGATGATGAATTTGATTGACACCTTGCAATTAACAGACGAAAATATAAGAATTATATACAATTAGAGGATGTTTCTTTTTTTTTTTTTTCGGTGAGTACTATAGGCTTCAATGGCTCACTAGTGCTGTTTTCATCTGGTGGAGGGGGATTGTGCATCTCTTTTCTTTTATCACAAGGGAACCTTAGTCCATCGTCGGATTGTGGATAATAGAGCACATGATAATCGAATGAAGACTTTTAAATTTTCCAATTATTAATTCTACTTTTGGCATTGATATTAGAAAATTGCAGTTAATATAAATTATTTGAGTGCTATGTTTTTATTAAAAAATACTATGAACGAAAGATTTCAATTAGTTGATGAATTATAATGGAAACTGGTGTCTTATTAATTGGAATCAAACTTAAGATATTCCAACAAATCCCAAACCAAAACATGAAAACTAGCATTATAATTGGAAATATCCGTTGATAAGATTTTGTTGATTTAATTTCGTGATACTGTTAACACTAATTTATGGAAAAACTTGCAAAAGGGGGAACAATTACTTCGGCATAATTATAGCGAAACAATATCCATAAGAAAATAACAAATATCCATTGAAGTATGTTATTAGATGGTTAAATAGGAAAATAATCTAAACGCATATAGATAAAAAAAGGAGAAGCAAATTAATTAAAGTACATTCAATGGTAAGATAAACAAAAAGATTGATATTTTGTATGGAAAAGGACCTTCTCCAGAAATCATTATTGAAAAAATCTATTCATAAAGCTGATTATCATGTTTGAGATTATAATTTGTGAATTAAATGGACAAAGTAACAAATGAAAGTGTGACAACTAAATGTTACGACCGGAAATCATATGCCATGAAAATTATATTTTAAAAATTGTAAAGAACTATATGTCATGCCAAATTACAATTAAAATGGTGTGTTTCTGCCTGCAAGCACTTGTTACTTCATCCAATGTGCATGCCAATGTCAGCAACCACCTAGTCTAATGTCCAATCTTGAGCAGAAAAAATACAATTCTAGTTGGGCTGTTCTTGTTCATGCCAGCTGAACTTTGAAATTAAAGATGAAGAGACCATAGTCCATCCGCTTTTATAGACCTTAACTTTAATCATTTCAGTGGCAAACTCAACACAGTTGTGCGTTACTATATTCAACAAGTTGAAATATTGTCATTACCAGCAGACAGTACTTGATTAGTTGCATCTTAGTTTTTTTTTCTGATGAGGAACAGGCACAAAGACCAAGGGGGGTCCCTAACACATAGTCAACCCTGGGCCAAAATTTCAACTCCACTGCTGCCACCTACAGTCAGAATTCCATATTCAATCAATCCCCACCTCTCCAGACAAAAAGCAAATGCCATGACCAAAAGACACAAATCTCAACGAGTTCGATGAACACAGAAATAGCACATCGCATATGCTTTATGCCTTTACCTCCCTGATACACTGTGCCACCACTTGACAACTTCTTTATTAGTCATTCTCATTTCATGTGGCTATTGCAATTTTCATACGAGGGAAAAAAAAAAAGTCAATGATAATATGTAGCATGTGCATGGCCCGCAACTTGATACTGTTTTCAGCCAATAAAATAAGCACCAAAAATCAGGATATGTGTTTTGACTTTTTATGAGATGGGAGTTAGTGCGTCATATAATGCAACCTTATTTGCTGAAAAGGAAAAGAACAAGCAATAACTTGGATTGCAGAGTGCAGTTTGTTTCAGTGTACCTGTGATCAGACCAGTTGACCTTCGGTATCCCCATCAATTAAATACTATTTTCATCACGCATAACAATTTTCAATCTAATGTAATAACTATACATTGAAAAGGGTCTCAGGTTTTTTGCCTTTCTCAACTACATTAAGTCCAACAATCATAGAGGTGCTGGAGAGAGGAAAATAAGATGAGTCTCACTTTTCTTCCATGGAAATTCATCATCTGTGTCCTACTTGTTTCAACGGTAATTTTATCTGTTCCGCTTCGTGAAAGCATGTATATTTTACCCAGTCACATAGATATCCGGGTCACTGATCTATTCTTTCAATTGCCTTCTTAATACATCCTTTTCCTGAATTCTTGTTGGAGTAACAGTTTTTAGAATTCTTTCTTTGCAATTCCGTTTATCATTTTTGTGTCAATTCTTATAGCTATTAGACTTTGCTATTACAGTTTCTACGAGTCACTGATGCCACAAGTCGCAGAAAGTGGAAACAAGAGTCAGGTGATACTCAAGAGCATGATTTGGGACGAAGTTTCAAGGACAACAGCAATCTATTGGTGAAGCATATCATCGATAACAGTGCGCAGAGCGCACATTTGGATCACATGGACCCTTCGTTTCATGTTTTCTTCACTTTGGACGATCTAAAACTTGGAAAAACGACGCCCTTCTACATATCTATCAAAGACCCTTCTTCTTCCCCTCATTTGTTGTCCAGAAGCGAAGCCACTTTAATTCCTTTTTCTTCAGAACAACTCCCAAATGTTCTTGAATCCTTGTCTTTGTCCAAAGACTCACCACAAGCTAAGGCCATGGAGTATACTCTCACACAATGCGAGCTTGAATCAATGAAAGGTGAGACCAAGTTCTGTGCAACCTCTTTGGAATCTATGCTTGATTTTGCTCAAACAACCTTTGGATTGGACACCAAGTTCAGGGTTCTAACAACAAACCATCTCACGAAACCTACTGCCACCTTACAGAATTACACCATCCTAGAAGAGCCAAAGGAGATAGTGGCAAAGAAAATGATAGGGTGCCACATAATGCCTTACCCTTACGTAGTGTACTATTGCCATAGCCAAGAAGGTGGCAACAGGTTGTTTGAGTTTCTACTAGGTGGCAAAAATGGGGAGAGAGTGAAAGCAGCCGGTGTATGCCATGTTGATACATCCCAATGGGACAGTGACAATGTCTCGTTTCGAGTGCTCAATATTGAAAAAGGAACCCCTGTCTGCCATATCTTTCAGGCAGATGATATGGTTTGGATTCCTTTGGCTGCGTAAGTGATATTAATCCAGGATTCATAATAAGAAATGGATGTTCATATCTATATCGCTAGTTGTAGTAGTATCGTGGACTTCTGTGAGCCCTGAAAACCATGTGTTAGCCATATCATGTGTGCTACTATTGTGAAAATTAGTGCTTGATAATGACTTCTACGGCCATAATAATACCACATAGCAGTTCATGGAACGTACACCCAATATTTCTTAGAAGTCATACATGCTGTTATCTGATAATTAGTGTGGATAAACCGCAGCTAATGTTGTTCCTGTAACTAGCACATGAATGCTTTCATGTCAGTTTGTATTAATTATGCCAATCAACAAAAGAACAAGTGTAGATTGATAATAATTTATTGGGATTAGTTTCTAACCTCCCACAGTCCCACAGGGTATTGAAGCCATTTGACTAAAGAGGGTTCTAGCATGATAAAGATGTAATTGATAAAGTAAACCATGGACAAGAGAGTAGTTGCCAATTCGCATTCGTTTTACTTAAAAGTAGATAAAGAAAAGCAGACAGGACATTCCCTGAATCCATTTATCTTAGAACTCCAGGCCTTGTACTGTTTTTGCAGTGTAATGCATAGAATTCGATGGTTCTCAACAATGTTATCAAAAGGTTAGGTCTTTGGACATTTAATATTTTAGCCCAATTTCTGATAGATGTTATCAGCTTCTAGCTTGACTTCTTTTCTCATCCCTTTTTGATTCACTGCATTATTTGGCAACAAATACTTCTAAACTAATCAAATGCTTTTAGGTTATTTTTAAGTATCTCTAATTAAATGGTATTTGGCACCTTTAAGACCAAATAGCTACTTAGGCTCTGATTGGTCTATTGTGTTGGATGTTTCATTAATATTAAAGAACTTGTAACCAATAAAATAAATTTTTTGATGATAAATGTACTTTAACTAAAACAAAATCTTAATATTTTTAAAGTGAGAGAACGGTAAAGAATTTTAGAATATATTAATCAACATTAACAAGATTTTTGTCGCTAAAAAGCTATATAAAGAATCAAGAAGAAATGAAATGAAAGAATGGATTACACTTGATAAAATTCTATCGAGGTTAAAGACTCTATCGAGGTTAAAGACATAAGTCTTCCTTATAATTTAAGAAATCTTAGAAAAACTCACACATCTTAAAAATTCTCGAAAAATCTCCTAGTTTTCAATTTTAGAAGAATTCCTTCTTTTAGACTGTAAATGACAAAACACATGTAGTATGAATATCAAATAAAGACTAACTAAATACTATTTATATGATAATTTAGCATATTTCTTAAAATCGAATCGAAATAATTAATTCTGACATAAATAAATAATTTATTATAATTATCTTTAATTATTAATTTAAGTCAAATTTAATTTGTATAGCTCTCTATAACCATGTACATCTGTGACTTAAGTGACGTTAGAAGAGACACAGTTATGTAGGTAATTGTGTCATCATCATCAAAACTCAGTTGAAGCCCTGCATCAATGCGGGATCTGGGGAGGTCTGATAGTACACAGTCTTACTCCTACATAATAGAGAGATTGTTTCTGTTGTAAGTAATTATGTATAACACAAAAAAAACCTATTTCGAGATATAAAGAGGAAAAGACATAGGTTTGATTGAGTATGGATGCCATAAATACCAAAAAGGGAAGAAAAATAGAAATAGAGAGCAAGTAGTCTAAGATTCTCATTTTTTTAAATTGTTTTGGGGATTGATGTGAGAGTTTATTGATTGACATATGAACCTTGGATTTCAATCCTAAAACTTTGTGAGACAACTTATAATTATATGGTGAGAAATAAATTTTATAAATCCTTATTTGAGTTTAGTGGATTTGCTTGTCGGTTTGGCCCATAATTTTTCTCTATACAATGGAGGGTTTTCTACTTAAATTTTAGTGTTTGCTTCTTTATTAAGTTTCTTATTCTCGTATTGATTTATTAGTTAAACTTAAGGATTGATTTGTTTTTGCTCTATAATTGATCCTTTTAGAGAGTTGCTTGGTTTTTGTCTCCCAAAAAGTAGTATCAGAGTCATTGTGATAGGAGGTGGAAATAACGTTATGATCAAGTTGATGTCAACAAATTACTCTATTTGGAGGCCATGATAGCGGACCTCTATACTGCAAGGGGCAAAGATCTTTTCAATCCTATTAATGTGGACAAAGGTGTGAAGGATGACATTCTTTCAAAACCTGAGAAGAAGTTAGATAGAAAATGGTAGATGATGAAGCACAAAACTCTGGGAATGATTTGACAATAATGAAGATCATTTTTTATGTGAGCTTTAAGCCTTGTTTTTGTTGAGTTGATTACAAGATAGTTGGGAGATGCTCTAGTGACAACTAGTAATTCAGCTTTTAAAGGTGCGCTCTTTTTGTATGTAATAAAAAAGAGTATGTTCAATGAAGAAATAAGAAGAAAGGAGATAGTTGACAACGTGCAGGCTTTTGTGGCAGAAAGCAAAGGAAGGAGCAAGAGTAGGGATCCCAAAAGGTTTGACAAGTTTAAGAATCAATTGAAGTCTAGAGATGACAAAGACGTGAAGACATGCCACTATTGCAATAAACCAGGACATATTAAGTGGTTCTGCTATAAGTGGAAGAGGGATCAGAAAAGGTAAGATCATCATAATGATGGAGATGATAAGGGTATAGTCACAACTGCTTCAAGCACAAATGATGAGGTATCCTTATTTGGTGTAATAAATGAATGTTTCAATGTTATTAATTCAGGTTTTAGGTAGCTAATTGACATGGAAGCTTCATATTAATGTGTTCCAAAAGTGGATTACTTCTCAAACTATAAGAGCGGATACTTTGGAAGTGTAAAGATGGATGGTAATCAAAATTTTGCTAAAATTGTTGGTAAGAGTAATATCTGAGTTCAAAAAAAATTCAAATGTTTATTGACCTTGAAAGTGTACGACTTATTTCCAATTTAAGGATAAATATATTATTAACAAATGTGTTAGATCAAGAAGGATTCAAGTGCATTTTTAGGGATAGGAATTGAAAATTGTCTAAAAAAAGCAATGATTGTTGCTTAAGGAGAGTTATGATGCATATTGTGTGAAACAAACTTAAAGGCATGTGGTGATGGAGAAGCATATACAATCGAAAAGGAAACTTCTCAAAATCTATGAGATTAACGATTAGAGCATCATAAGTGAGAAGAGATTAAAGTTGCTAGTTGGTAAATCCCTTATTCCAATTAAAAGCACTTTACCACTTAATCCTTGTGATCAATGTTTGGAAGGAAAGTAGTATAGAGTTTCTTTCAAGAGACAATCTATAAGGAAGACAAAATTATTAGGGTTGTGCATTCAGATTTCAGTGTCCTAATTGAGGAGGAGTCACTGGGAGGTAAAAAATATTTTATTAAATTTATTAATGATTCTTTGAGGAAGAATTGGGTGTACTAGTTGAAAGCAAAGAGTCAAGTATTTAAAACTTTTTAAAAGTCTCTTATTATGGTAGAAAGGGAAGTTTAAGTTCTTACAAACAAACAATGGAGGTGAGTATACTTTCAAGCTGTTTAAAGTTTATTATACATCACATGACGTAAGACATGAAAAGACCAAACCTGATACTCTACAACATAATAGTGTTATTGAGAGGATGAGCAGAACTATTATGGTGAAGGTTCATAACATGTTCAGAATGTCTATATTGCCGAAGACATTTTAAGGTAAAGCAGTCATAACTGCAATCTATTTGATCAAATGAGCTCCCTCAGTTCTATTGAATTTTAAGATTCTCGAAAGAGCATAGATTGGTAAACATCCCATATATCATCATCTAAGAGATTTTGGCTCCAAGGTATATAAACATATACCCAAGGATCAACGACAAAAGCTTGACTCAAAGGCAATACCTTGCATTTTTATTGGTTATGATGGTGTTCAATTTAGCTTTAGATTTTATGACCTAGAGAAGCAAAAGGTGATTAGGAGCAGGGACATGGTATTCTAGGAGCACGAGAGAAGTTTTGATCTTCTGAGATGAGATAAGGTTACTCAAAGTAGCTCATCTTATGATGTAGTTGATTCTTCTCTAAACTCTACCACTATTGAGCAGTATACATGTGAAGGAGATGAAGTGTGTGACTAAACATACATTGATAGTGATTAGATACAACCTAGTAATGATGAGCCACACGAACCACATTTGAACATTTCTAAAGATGAAATCATTAGGGTTTATAAGTAAGCGGAGCAAACGGATCCAACTGCTTGTGATATACAACTTTAAAGGTTAAAAAGAAAGAAAAGGCCTTCTATAATATATCCGAGTTTAGACCAGTCATTAGTGACTGTTGAGAGGGAGCCTAAGAATGTGTAAGAAGTTATTATGAATATAAAGATCTATAGCTTACAACGATAAAGGAAGAGATGAACTCCCTAAAGAAGAATGACACACATGAGATTGTGAAGCTTTTAAAGACAAAAGTGCACTAAAGAATGAATGAGTGTTCAAGATAAAAAAAAGTTGGCGATAAGCTAGTGAAACACAAGGTAAGGCTAGTGGTAAAAGGTTTCAATCAACAGAAGGGTATAGATTTTGATGAAATCTTCTCATTAGGGGTCAAGATGACCTTAATTCGAATCGTTTTAGGTATAATTGCCTGCTTAGATCTTAAACTTGAATAAATGGATGTTAAAACAACCTTCATACATAGAGACTTAAAAAGGGATATATACATACAACATTCAAAAGGCTTTAAGGTTAAAGGTAAGGGGAATTTGGTTTGCAAGTTAAATAAAATTTTATATGGTATTAAAAATAGTGGTATCAAAAGTTTAATTCCTTTATGATGAATCATGGTTACAAGAAAACTTATACTAACGCTTGTGTGCATATAAAGTAGTTTATAGGTGAGAACTTCATCATTCTTCTTCTATATATTGATGATGTGCTCACCAGTCTTGAGCACCTTACCTGTAGGTTTCCACTTCTTGGATCCATTATTAGGCTTCCAAGGGTAAGTAATTGGAATTTAACAACTCACCATATCCCCCATCCTCTCCCATCTTAAGGGTTAGAAAATTATTAGGAAGTTCAATATTAACTTCATCACAAATCTTAGCATAGCATATTCTGTCCATGTTAGCAGTTTAGGAGTCTATGCTTATTGGTTTCCCAATTGAGCAAGCCAAATAGCTCAATCCTTTAATAGTCTAGAACTTAAATGGCACATTATAGAAGTTAATCCAAATTAGAAAGCAGTTAATATTATCTTTATCAAATTATATTCCTAGTTTCCATCTTTGCACAAACATGGGTTGACCACCTATATGTTATGGACCTTGCACCATAATTTCATTCAAATAAGTATTAACATTGAACTTGAATAGAAAGGAACCATCTTCGATCAACATAGTTCTTTTAAGCGCTTTTTTCTCCATCTTGCAGTAGTCCAAGCTTGAACCATAGGGAAAGTTAGTTTTCAATTATAAAAGAACCCAACCAAGGCTGAAGACCAAGCATTTGCTATAGCTTTTAACAACTTAATAGGAGGGGTTAACAAACCAATATGTATAACATTGTGTGAGGCCTGAGTATGGCCTACCATTAAGGTAAAACCTCCCTAAGACCACAAGACCTTCAAACGCACTACCTTGAGATTCCTTTCATGGGAAGCTTGCTGAAAAAAAATATTTACATCACTGTAGATTAATTATAATTAATCGATAGTGCAATACCATCGCCATAAGAAGCTCTCATCTTCTCGTCCCACTCTTACCTTGCTTCCCTTTTGGCCGCTATCGCTTGGTCAAGTAGCTCGTGGATGCTAACCGGATGTTCGCTCTCTGGTCACTAGTTATTGGTCTCTTTATATCTTAAAGATAAAGTCATCTGGTCAGGTTTTGATGCTTATTAGATGCTCACTTTTTGGTCTTCTCATAAAAACAGGAACAAAAAGTTATAAGCAGCTCATTCTAAATCTTCCATCTTATTTTCATATTAGTAGTACGTTGATTGTATGCTGATTTAGCTAGCACCATCTCCCTTATCCAATTGAATATAGTTTTTGAAAATTTGAAAGGATGTAGTTTCATAAAAACTTGGTTATGTCACAGTTGCTTTGAAATTTATATATGGTTGCTTGATATAAAGCAATTGTATCAACAATTTATAAATTTTCAAGTGTAAATAAAAAAAATTAAAGGCAAAATAAACAAATCAATACCTAAGATTTGGTAACGTAGTTCAGCACATGTTATCTATGTCTATGGGGCTCTCACCCTACTTAATCAATTTCACCAAAAAATAACAATAGTTTTACTCAAGGCATTACAGAGTTGACTCACCTATCCTTAACACTATCCCTCATCCTCACAACATGTGAAAGTATTTCAATCCCAATAACATATCCACCTCGTGCTAACCCAAGGATGATTTTCTCAACAGCATTTGATAATAAATAATGAAAATAAAATAACTCAAGTGATAGAAACAATAACAAACATAAACAAAGACAACGTAAGATAAGAGAAACAACTCTAGTAAAAAGCCAACTTCTTCAACAAAGGATCAGGAAGTTGTCCACCAAAAATTCTGTTGTGAACTTCCATAATGTCAGTAAGACATCCCATGCATAGTAGTCATAAGAACTTAATAAGAACACTAACAATTCATCACCAAAACATCAAAAAAAAAAAGAGCTACAATAACTTCAAATATTTTAGAAAATTTTCACACAAACCACACTTATAGATAGCCCTACAAAGTCACACAACCCTGGAGAAAGAACATACCAAATCAATAGTAAATGTAGTTGCCCAATCTAGAAAAAATATGCAAAAATTAGCTTCCAATAAAATCACTAAAAATTTAGTTGCCAAGTCACCGTATTCTTATTAGTTTTTCCCATACAAGACAGCAA
>JANIJH010000225.1:68166937-68179650 GCA_024520975.1 Erythroxylum areolatum | reverse complement strand
AGAGGTCGGGATCAGTTTGCGTCTGCATTAGTGTATTTTTATTTTCTGATATTCTGTATTATTGATTAAGTTAGTTTATAAAGTCAACAGACTGGAATTAATTGTATTTATGAAAAGGACCCCAAGGCCATTGAATTGGTTATAATTGTTTTCCGCATATGTTATAATGTGTATGTGTGTGTGTATGCATTAAAAAAAATTTATACTGAGTTTTTGGACTGAGTGATGTAGCACGTTACCCTCGCGGGGCACGGACTTGGATATCACCATCGATGTCGGGTTCGGGTCTTGCGGGAGTGGGGTGTTACAGATTAGATACAACCTCGTAATGATGAGCCACACGAACCGTGTTTAAACATTTCTAAAGATGAAATCATTAGGGCTTATGAGTAAGGGGAGCAAACAGATCCAATTGCTAATGATATACAACTTTAAAGGTCAACAAGAAAGAAAAGGCCTTCTATAATATATCCGAGTTTAGAATATTCATTAGTGACTATTGAGAGGGAGCCTAAGAATGTGCAAGAAGTTACATATTATAAATATAAAGATCTATCACTTACAACTATGAAGGAAGAGATGAACTCTCTAAGGAAGAATGACACATATGAGCTTGTGAAGTTTCTAAAGAAAAAAGTGCACTGAAGAATGAACGGGTGTTCAAGATAAAGAAAGTTGGTGATAAGCTAGTGAAATACAAGGTAAGGCTAGTGGTAAAAGGTTTCAGTAAAAAGAAGTGTATAGATTTTGATGAAATCTTCTCACTAGTGGTCAAGATGACCTCAATTCGAATCGTTTTAGGTATAATTGCCTGCTTAGATCTTAAACTTGAATAAATGGATGTTAAAACAACCTTCATGCATGGAGACTTTAAAAAGGGTATATACATAGAGCATTCAGAAGGCTTCAAGATTAAAGGTAAGGGGAATTTGGTTTGCAAGTTAAATAAAAGTTTATGTGGTATCAAAAATAGTGGTATCAAAAGTTTAATTGCTTTATAATGAATCATGGTTACAAGCAAACTTATACTAGCACTTGCGTGTATACAGAGTAGTTTATAGGTGAGAACTTCATCATTCTTCTTCTATATGTTGATGATGTGCTCACCAGTCTTGAACACCTTACTGTAGGTTTCCACTTTTTGGATCCATTATTAAGCTTCCAAGGGTAAGTAATTGGAGTTTAACAACTCACCATATCCCCCATCCTCTCCCATCTTAAGGGTTAGAACATTATTAGGAAGTTCAACGTTAACTTTAATATAGATTTTTTAGCAGTTCAGGAGTCCATGCTTATTTGTTTCCCAATTGAGCTAGCTAAATAGCTCATTCCTTCAATAGTCTAGAACTCTAATGACACATTATAGAAGTTAATCCAGATTAGAAAACAGTTAATAGTACCTTTATGGAATTATATTCCTAGTTTCCATCTTTGCACAAACGTGGGTTGACCACCTATATATCATGGACCTTGCACCATAATTTCATTCAAACAAGTATCAACATTGAACTTGAATAGAAAGGAACCATCTTCGATCAACATAGTTCTTTGAAGCCCTTTTTTCTCCATCTTGAAGTAGCCTAAGCTTGAATTATAGGGAAAGTTGGTTTTCAGTTCTAAAAGAACCGAACCAGGGTTGAAGACTAAGCATTTGGTCTAGCTTTTAACAACTCAATGTGAGGGGTTAACTATAACATTGTGCGAGGCCTGAGTATGGCCTACCATTGAGGCAAAACCTCCCTCAGACCACAAGACCTTTAAATGCACTACCTTGAAATTCCTTTTACAGGAAGCTTGCTGAAAACACTATTTTCATCACCGTAGATTAATTATAATTAATCGATGGTGCAACACCATTTCCACAAGAAGCTCTCATTTTTCTCATCCCACTCCCACCTTGCTCCCCCTTTAGCCACTATCGCTTAGTTAAGTAGCTCGTGGATGCTCACTAGATGTTCACTCTCTGGTCACTAGTCGTTGGTCTCTTCGCATCTTAAAGATAAAGTCGTCTGGTCAGGTGACTGATTAGATGCTTATTAGACGCTCACTCTTTGATGTTCTTATAAAAACAAGAACAAAAAGTTATAAGCAGCTCATTCTAAATCTTCCATCTTATTTTCATATTAGTAGTAAGTTGATTGTATGCTAATTTAGCTAGCACAATCTCCCTTATCTAGTTGAACATAGTTTTTGAAAATTCAAAAGGATGTAGTTTTTCAAAAGCTTGGTTCTGTCACAGTTGCTTTGAAATGTATATATGGTTGCTTGATATAAAGCAACTGTATCAACAATTTATAAATTTTCAAGTGTAAACAAAAACAAAAAAATTAAAGGCAAAATAAACAAATCAACACCCGAGATTTGGTAACGCAGTTCAGCATAGGTTATCTATGTCTATGGGGCTCTCATCTTACTTAACCAATTTCACCAAAGAATAACAACAGTTTTACTCAAGGAATTACAATGTTGACTCACCCTACCCTTAACACTATCCCTCGTCCTCACAACATATGAAAGTATTTCAGACCCAATAACACGACCATCTCGTGCTAACCTCAAGGAGGATTTTCTCAATAGTATTTGATAATAAATAATGAAAATAAAATAACTCAATTAATAGAAACAATAACGGACATAAACAAAGACAACGTAAGATAAGAGAAACAACTCCCCGAAAAAATCCAACTGCTTCAAGAAAGGATCGGGAAGTTGTCCACTAAAAATTTTGCTGTGAACTTCAATAGTAGGCAAATCCTGCACTAATTCATTATTATGCATAAAAGCAAGAGCTGAAAAATGAAAATGTCCAAGCCTTTTGTGCCAAAGTTGAGATTGATTAACAAGGCTTGGATAGGCTTGGGACTCTTCCTGCTTCCAATCAAGTGCAAAACTTTTCCCTTTCATCTCTACAGAAAATAATTCACTTCCAAAAGAGTCAAAGATCACACACATTTTGTTTTTGAAAACCACATAATAATCTTTTTCAAGTAGTTGCCCAACACTCAACAAACATTGATCGATATCTGGTACAAATAAAACATTAGGATTGATTTTTATACCTGAAGTTTCAATTGCAACACTTCCCTTTCCTTTAACCTTAATGTAATCTCCATTACCAATTTTGACTTTGGAAGTAAATGACTTGTCAAGCTCCTTGAACATTGACTTATCATGTGTCATATGATAAGTGCTGCCACTGTCAATCAACCATGCTTCATTGACCTTTTTGTTTGCAAAACAAGTTGCAACAAAAAGCTGCTCCTCCTCTTTTTGTTGATCAGCCACTTGAGCTTGTTTTTCTACATGTTTCTTATTTTTGCAGACCTTTTCTATATGACCCATTTGATTGCATGACCTACATTGTATATCAGGTCTAAACCGGCAATATTTATGTAAATGTGAAGTTTTCTTACAATATTGACAAGGATGAAATTTCTCTTTTTTGCTACCATTATTGTTCCTGTCATCTTCCTTCTTATTCCAATGTTGCTTCTTGCTCTTGCTGCTTTGTTTATCCTTAACCTAGAATGCACCTTCAGTTATTCCTTCGTGCCTAATCATTCTCCTTTATTCCTGTGCTCTGAAGAGCATTAACAAGCTCAGTTAAAGAAATATGACCAAGGTATCTTGAATCTTCTAGAGTTGAAATTTTTGCTTCAAATCTCTCTGGTAAAATTATTATCACCTTCTCCACAACTCTACTGTTAGGTAATTCTTCACCAATTAACCTGATTTTGTTAACTACAGCAATGAGCTTATTTGAATACTCCTTTATAGTTTTAGTATCCTTCATCCACAAAAGCTCAAATTCTCTTTTAAGATTCAAAGCTTGCATTTGTCTTGTTTGATGATTCCCTTGAAACACCTCCTTCGATGTATCCCAAGCTTGCGTTGCAGTTTCACAAGCCATGATTCTTGTTAAAACATCTGCTATTACAGCTGAGTGAATACAAGTCTTGGCCTTCAATATTTTTTTCTTTTCCTCTCTTTGATTCCTTATTTTTGCTAGTGTTGGATGACCAGCAGGAGGAGCTCCATTCTTAACCAAATCCCAAAGATCATAAGATTCCATAAAAGATTTCATCTTGACAGCATAAATATGATAATTTTCACCTGTGAAAATAGGTGGTGCTACCAAAAAATGAGCAGATTTCTTTGGCATATTGATTTGATATTTGCTAAGAGGCTAAGTGTTTAAATTATAGTGAAAGGTTCCTCACATATTCACTCACAATCAACACAAGTCCTTTAAGAACAATAGGGCTCTGATGCCAATTTGTAGGTAAATTTGCAGAAAAATCTTATTTTGAAAATCAATAAAATCTCTAAAATTTAGCAAATTCTTTTAGTGAAATGACAGCTAGTCATTGACCTATTATTCAGCAGCAAAATGATGCATATCTAATAAACTGACACAACTTTTTATTCAGCAGCAAAATGATGCATATCTAATAAACTGACACAACTTTCTCCCTGAACAACACATGATCATGACATTCGGTTACGAGATGGTATGGGAATTATAAACATCAAACCTTATAAATACTCTAGAGAATAGAAAGATGTGATAAAAAATGCAGTTAAAGAGCTCCCGAAGTGAGGATTGATTCAACACAGCTTGAGTTCATTTACATCTCTTGTTGTGTTCGTTAAGAAAAAACTGGAGAATGTGTGTTGATTACTGTGAGTTAAACAAGTATAATATCAAGAGCAAATTCCTATTTACCCTAATCGAGACATTATTGGATGAACTCAAAAGGTCCAGCTAGTAGTCCAAGCTCGATTTGAGTTTAGGATACCATCAAATACACATGAAGGAGAGTGACATACCAAAGATAGTATTTAGAATGAACGCTTCAAACTCACCAATGCACCATTCGCATTTCAGGGCCTCATGAACGAGATATTTAGACCATATTTGAGGAAAATTCTATAGGTTTTCTATTTATGATACTCATATACAATGAGACTTTTAAGCAACATTAAACCCATTTTGATCAAGTTTATAGGTGCTCAGCATGAACCAACTCTTTATCAGAGGGTCTAATTTTAAATTTGGAACACGACAAATAAATTATCAAGGATACTCTATTTTAGCTTAAGTAGTATCGACTGATGAAGGGAAAATTAAAACTGGTTAGTAATGGCACAAATCAAATTCACTAGAGGAACTTCAAGGTTATCAGAGTCTTATAGAAGGTTTATAAGGCATTATGGTAACTGAATTGCTGAATAAAAATTCAAGGGGAATGCAGGATTGGGGAGTGGAGCTACAAGATGCATTTGATCAACTCAAGGTGGCACTTGTATTTTCACCAGTGTTGGCATTACCCAATTTTTCATTACCTTTTACCATTGAAGCAGATGCGTGCGAAAATGGCGTTGGAACAGTATTGCGATGAACACCCGATTGTAATTTTAAGTAAAGCATTGGCCCCAAAACATGTGGGATTGTCAACATATGAGACATAATTCTTAAGCATCATTATAGCAATCAAACATTGTGCAAGTTTTGTAAATTAATTAGCTCCTGGTGTTCACATACTACCAACACATTGGCAACATTATCTCTGTGGACAGCCATTCAAGGTTCAAACAGACTATAAGAACCTCAAATACCTGTTGGAACAAAGAACCGTGACCAACATTGGTTACCAAGATTAATGGTGTATGACTTTGAAACTATCTATAGGAGTGAAAAGGAGAACCAAGCTGCAGATGCCCTCTCATGTTTCTCAAGTATGGAGCTGCTAACAACGACGGTTTCCCAAGTTCAAACACCCCTTTTGGAAGAAAGCAGACAAGGATGGAAGAGGGAATTTGGTACAGGATCTTATACGAAGGATTGAAGGCAATCAAGGAAATGCAGGGGCTACTATGCTAGAAAGGGCGCCTGGTGATAAGCAATTATCAAGAGCTACAGAGGAAATTGATCACCTTGGCATATGATTAACCTAAGGGAGGCCACTCTGGCAATAATTAAAAGAATCTAGATTTTGTTTCACTAGAAAAATATAGAGCCAATTTAAGACGTTTTTGTGGCGATACTCCAAAGAAATGGGAGGGCTGGATCTCTCTTGGGACGTTTCAATCCACTCCGTGTGTCAATAGACAAGATAAATTCGTAACCTATGGTTACTAAGAATTACCATTTGCTTAACCAACATATCAACAGCCACAAACATCCAAAAGGATTGTTGCTTTCAGTTTTGCATCTTAATCTTATATTAGCTCATTTCTTCAACCAGGTTCGTCTTAATAAGGCATAATCTTATCTAGCATCATAATTTTTTTCCTTTCTAAGAAAACAAAATGAAAATTAAAGCTATAGAACAAGATTAAACCATCACTTCACCTGTAACAGCTTGTTGGTTTATTCTACGATGTTCAAACTTTAAAGCAGTACTAGCATTGGTTTGGCGAACACTTATTCCTAGCTCTTTCTGTTCAGTATTAGGTTGTCTTTCAATTTCATCTCCAATTTTAGTGATTCTAGAAGATCGTTAATAAGAATAGCAAATGAGATTCTACAAATCTCCATTCTTCTATTTTTATCCCCAAATCTGAACAAGTCGAATTGATGATAGATTGAGAAACAGCAGCAGAGGGTAGAAGCTCTGTTAACAAATACGACTAAAGAAGAACTGCTTCATAAGGTATTCATCACTTCACATCTACAGATGCATAAATTACAACAAATTTCTAACGTAGTATCTATTTACCTGTCAAAGAAATAAAGAACAATCAGATAGTTCAACCAACCAACTTTTCATAAATTTGTTACTATTAATGACCTTTTTTTTACACATATAAAGAAGAGATAATTCTTTTACCGTAGTTCTGATGCACAAGCGTGAACTTGTGCATGGCCTTCATTAGAGAACCGTATCTCATAGACTTCAAGGGTCCCATATGTCTGTCGCAGAAATAGAAGGTATAACTTAGGGCACAGGGAAACCACACTTTCATAGGATTCCTCACGTATTAATGACGACATCATTAACTTAATTGCATATAAAACTAGAACACGTACATTATTTCAGTATATCGAATTCTCCATGCTGGAAAACCCAGGTGGCATCTTACAGGTCCATACACCAACATCAGATCAGGATCTTGTCCTTTGCAACCTATTAGTATATCAAAATTAATTTCTATAGAGGTGAGTATCAAAAAATGATAAGAATTCACTCTAAAGCTACTACGCAGATCTAAGAAGTTGTGCTGACCCACAGTCCTGAGTGCCTCCACCAAATGAGCTTCCGTAAATATTTCACCTTGTCCACTACTACTTGCAAATTTCATATACTTCACAAAGAGTAGATTGGCAGCCTTCGCCACCATCTCATTTCCATCAGAGATTGAAGCGAACTCCAAAATCATATGGTTCTGTTCCTTCAGTAAAATTTCCTCCTCATATTCCTGTAAAAGCCAGAAATTGGTTGGATAAAGCTCAACCGTTGACGCTGGCATTTCTAAGCATAATCACATGTTCAATATTGATTCCCACAAAAATCATCAAAATGGAGAGCTTCCAAGAGCGTCTTTCTGAATGTATAACTCATTTGAAAAACAAAAAAACAACTAAAACACACACACATCCAAAAGCTAACCAGAGCTGGTTGTAACAAATTCATCAAGGCCATATAAACAAGTTCGTAAACAAATCAAAATTGTTGGTTTAACTCAACTGATATAAAATGTGAAAAAAAAAAGGAGAAGTGGATTTGGTAATGCAGTAAGCTGATGAGTAACAATGAGAACTTTACAATAGCAACCAGATAACAAATGAAAATAAACTGAAAGGAAAAGATACTCTATCGATAGAGATAAATGGTACTACCTCAAGAAGTACTGCATTTTTTAGCTTCTCTATGATGGATTTCTTGGATTTCTTCAATATCCCTAAAACAACAAAAAGGAAATCCAACAACAAAATGTTTGACATTTTAACTGGATATAATTCTTTTGGGGTTTACATTAACATGGCAATAGCAGACCATCGTAACAACTATGTTTTCAAAGATTCTCACATCTTACCTTCCACGTCATAAAGGCATAAGTTTTTCACACCAATGGCTTCCAACCATTGCAAAAGCTCAGTAATTTTATCGATTTGATAAGCATCTTCACTTTCAACCACAATAGCGAGATACTTGATATGATCAACTTTAAGATCTTTATAACGCTTCAGCAGCCCACAAGAGATTACATAACTTTCAAGTTTCCCAGCTACACTAACTCCAAAGTACCACAAGTTCACAAGAAGATGTACAAAATGCCACAATAATCGAAGACCAAGACTGCTCATCTGCACAAACCTTAATAACCAAAATAAACATCTAAGTTCAACAAAGTTAATGTTTACTATATCAAAATTACATTCTTAAGCGTCTTATGTCACAACGGTGTGCATTACTAAACTAAACTTCCACTTATAGGAGTGAAATAAAAAACAAAAGAAAACACATAAAACAAAAGAAGAGGTCCAGCCTGTCAGACAGATTTCCATTTTGTTAATAGTAACATGACCAAAAACTACTTGATAGATCTTTCCTCTTCAATGTATCCCCTTCTGAAAAAATAATTCTCCAGGTTAATGACTTCAAATGATAATTGAAAGCAATTACAAAATCAAACTTATTTCCCTTGCTACAGTCTCTGAATCTGGAAAGGATTCTAACACAATTATCACTCGACATATCATTTTTTAAGCAGTATAAAAATTGAAAATAAGCCCATTCTTCACAAATATAAAATTCATAGAGCAGAAATCGAAGCGAAAGAAGAATAACCAATATGAAAGCTATTGTGTTTAATGACATCAAGGAGATTACAACAGCTAATTCTTCTGTTGTTACTAAGAGTTGGTTCGCACTAGTCTAGTATTCTTTGAACAAAGCAATATCTAATCTTTTCGGGTATGGAATTGACCCAGGAACAACTTTCCGCTAAAGCCGACGGTAATATGCCAAATTACAACCATACATCAGAATTTAATCAATCCAAAACAAGACGTAAAGTAGCACTCGATAGACCAAACAAATACAGACAGCTGAAACAAGCATAAATTAGTAAACACAAGGCCAGCTAATTGAAAGCTCCTGCACTTACCCGGTTACAGTTAGAATGAACTCTCTGCACTTGGCATCCCGAATCCATTACCCTACAGATAAAGAGAGAGACCCATCAGCCTAAACCCGTCCGGTAAAACTAAACAATCATAGAACGCATAATACACATATACACAACAAAAATTGATACGATTCCTAGATAGTGCCAAATTGAGTTTGAAGTGCTAACTTCCTAATAATGGTTGTTTTCTTTTAATCGTTTAAAACAGAAACGGCAAATTCCATATAGAGAATTTAATACCCAGATCGCAAAACCGAGAAGAACAATAAAGCTGATAACCTTATTAGCAGAACAAGCCAGACGGGCTGGGATATCTGTCAATCAGGAATGAGTTTATATATATATTTATATATATATATATAATATTTTACTTGTAGTTTCATTACATAGATTGTTTCTAATTTCATGTTTTTATTCCCTTTGCACATAACAAAAAGAAAATAAAGTACAAGGCTTTGATCGTTTTATACCAACCGGTCCACTACGTTTTATGTTCCAAGTGACGGCGCAACTCTCTTTACTAGCGGAACTAGAGTCTGACTCGTGGAAGTAGCAATGGAAAATAATTAAAAAAGAATATTATTTTATCTTAAAAAGCATTGTTTTATTTATAATTTTCGAGTTCGGAGGAAGCTAGGTTCGATTGTTGGGTTCTCAAAGTCGATGAATTATACAAGATATTCAGCGAATTGTTACATCTGAAAGGAATGCTTTATCCATTTTTGTGCAACAGCTGTCGACGCTTACCTCTTACGTGGACTTTTGGTTCTTCTATGTTGAAAGGTGTAAGATTTCGAGTGAACAAGTGAGGATAAGGTGTTGAGATTCAAGTTAAAGTTTTGTCGGCAAGCATGGCTCAATACACGTATTAACATGTTAGGGACTGTTGTAGTGTTGGGCAGCTCACTTGTTTAAGGCTGGGCTGAGTTTGTGTCTTCAATATATTTGATGAGATTGGGAGCCTTATAACTATCTAATCACGGTTATTAGTGAATAATAATTAAATAATTTTTATTTGACTAGATAATATTTTTTATAATCACTAAATAATAATATAATAAACTTTTTCTTAAACAAAAAGATTTGTGATTATCGTCAATCTTAGCAAAATCATAACAGCTTATCTATATACCAACTTTTCATGGAATCATAACATCCCATCGGCTCCGTATTTGACAAGTCTTAAGTTACCAATCGATAAATACAAACCTACATTCTGCATGAGATTTAAAGACCGATATGTACTTTTTAAGAGTTTACTCACATTCAGGTTATTTATATAACCTTTAATAGTTAACGGATTTAAAAGAATCATAATTATAACGTCCCTGAAAAACACATGTATATCAGCAACCTGAGAAATATAACTTTGTGAGCATCTTCAGAAATCATAGCAAAACCATGTAAATGTCCTAAAGGAGGAGCAAAAGCAGACCTTTTACCACCTCATGGCTTTACTCATTTAGATAGTTGTAATAGGTGGAAATCCGTTAGTCACCTTAACCAGTGGCCTCATCTCTGCACCAAGCCTTCGAACCCTAATCTCTCCCGCATCGTAAGCCACCTTCAGAAGTTCAAACCCTTGCTTCAAACTTCCCGATGCAACCTCTCTCACTGCCAACTAATCCTTTTGCTTAAGATAAACATTGCCTGTTGTTGTTAAGAAGTTTTCACAGGCATTAATGTTCACCGAGTATAAAAGATTCTCTACAAACACCCCCTCTATTCCCAATCAAAATTTTTAAATAAAAGAGAGAGAGAGAGAGCATAAGCCTCTTCTTGTTAAATTATGTGAAGCATAATTTAGCGAAAATTCACTACAAGAAAAATACCCCTCACAAATGATCAATAAATGTCATAGAATGTAATTTGTGACGTTTTTAAAAACGTCACAAAAAACGTCGTTGAAAGTGGAGTAGGGAAACGGTTTCAGAAAACATGCTAATTCAACGACGTTTTAAAAAACATCATAAAAGGGTTGTGGAATGGGCGACGTCTGAAGGAGACGTTGTGGAAACCCTGAAAGTATATGCGACGTTTATTAAACATCGTAGTATGTTGACAATCGGTGACATTTGGGAATAAACGTCACCGATTATTAGTTAATTAATTTGTTTAACTATATTAAAATAAAATTATTTAAATAATTTTTCAAATTTAAATAATTAAATTTTTTTGATTCATCCGAAAATCAAATTAAATGTGAAAATTATTAAAATTTAATTTGAATTTTTCTTTAAATCTGAATATGGTTTTAAATTTTAATTTTAATTGAATTATTATTATGATTTAATAATTAATATTTGAAAACAAATTTATTAAATCTCATTTATTTAATAACTATTTAATATTATATATGAAATTTATTGATTTAATAATTCTTCAATTTGTTGAGTATACCATTAATTTGCGAATGATTAATCATGTATAACAAGAATTTAATACATGTAGACAATGAATTATATAATTTCAATTCCCAAACATGGCATAATATAGTAATTAATATAAACAATATGTCATAAGTGTTTAATATATCAGTATGAGTATTTATCTATTCTAATCGAATATTATGTGTAGAATACAAAAGTTTCAAGACCTTTTTTTGTTGTTCGACTTTGGTAGTTAATTTATCCTGCATTTCTTCAAATTTTTTGGTCAATTCATCGACTTTAGACTGTAAGCCCTCATTAACCTTCTTTGACTTCTCTAATTCGTCTTGAAGTCTCTTTCTGACCGAAGTCTTCCCTTGTGGTCAAGGCCCATTCCCATGCCAACAATATAATCTGATCTAGTGCCCAAGACTTTGTTGCACACTTCATCCATTATCATCGGATGACCTTGTTCTGTTAAATGTGTCAATTCGTGACACATTAAGTCCTGAAAAAGTAAAGAATTAATTACATACACAATCTTATTTAAGAAATATTTGTAAACAAACTATGTACTCACCCATGTTTCTTTGCATTCGGGAGTTGTCCATTGACCTTTACTTTCATCATAATGAGTGTGATACCATAACTTTATTCGATCACACTCTTCTCCATCTCTATTACTCTGTTTTATAGAAATATATAAATCGTAATATTTAATATAAAATTTGAAATGTCAATAAAAGCAAAATATAATTAAAAAGATTATAACTCACAATCTCATGCTGTATCGCTACAAAGGCCTTGGAGCCGGAGTTTGGTCGACATTTGACATGACTGTTAGACGTTAACGCAAGTGCACGTTTCTATCGTCAAGTAGTAAAAATATCAATTCCACGGAGACCAAATTAGTTAAATAGTAATACTCGTAATAACTTCTAATTTAAGCTAATAAAAAAATTAAAGAAAAGATTAATTGATTGTAGTTTGAAAAATGAAATAAAAACGAGAACTAAAGCAAGATCAAAATATAAGAAATATCAATGGAATGAAAATCTAAGAATTTAACTTCCCCCTTTGATTTTACCGCAGTCTCAAAATTTTCTCGGTTTAACTCATATACCGGATTTGATAACCTAAGATTCAGAATTAACTACTAAGCCCTCCCGGATCATTAGTAATCCTAATCATCGAACCAATTTCCTATAT
>JANIJH010000225.1:68136751-68147992 GCA_024520975.1 Erythroxylum areolatum | reverse complement strand
GGGGTTAAGAAATAGATTATGTTGTCGTTTGTGTCAATATTGTCTTACAGTTGACATCTATTTCATAATTGAGGTGCATACACTCATATTTTTTCTTCTTTTGTCTATTCCATCCATTTCATCTGCCTTCCGTGCAATACAACCTCGAAAAGTCCTCTTGATTTTTGAAATTATTGTTCTTGTAGTAGAGAAGTAGAATTATCATAAGCTTATGGTAGAGAATGGATTAAACAGATTTTAGAGTGAAATTATCCCAAAAACAAGTGAGATGAGAGCAAACACCGTGCTTTAAGTGAAATCTCTTTTGCTCAATCTCTTAGACTAAATTCTTATAGTGTTTATTTTCTTGACACTCTTTCAGTCTGCTTTGATTAATTTCTGAAAAAGTGATTTTTACCAATTACCTACTCTTATTTTAAGCATGATTGAAATTTTCCTTTGCACTTGTGTCTCTTTGACTCTTATAAACTTTGTCTAGGAGTACAAAGGTCTAAATGTGGGAGAATTTGATTGAGCCTAAGTTTATTATATAAATTGGCGACATTTTCATGACTTTTACTACACTTCTTGACTCCTATTTTTAGATTTTATGCTTAAATTGACTCTAGAGTGTCTACCTTTATTTTATGTAGTTTGAGAGTAAAAATTGTCACAAATCAGTACTAATTGTACTAATTAATTTTCTGAGAACAATTAATACTACAAACTACCATTTGTTCATTGTAGGAGACTCAAAGAGAAAGGACTCAAGAAGAAGATGTAGAGTCAAGGAAGGCTAAAGTGAAGTCAACAAGTGAACAGCCGCAATAAGTGAAGTACGAAGAATTCCAGGCTGAACTTTCGTGAAAAGTTTGCCGATGAAGCTAAAACCTTTCGAGAAAAGTTCACCGCAGCGAACCTTCAAATACCCAAACCATTTTTGGAAATTTACCTACTGTGCAACCCGATCCAAACCCATTTTCTTTTCAAGCCTACCATATTAGGTTAAGAGAGCCGACACACATATCATAGAGACACACCTCACACTCTCTAAAGAACTTTGGACTTTCATAATCATCTCTCCACCATTTTCATTGTCAATTCCTCCATCGACAACTGCTACCATAGATGCTTCCGGTGAGTTTCCAGTTGTGAGTTCTCCTAAAGTAATGCTTGGCTAAGCACCTTTTCCTCTTGAAGATGTAGCAATGGCTGGAGTCTAATAGGCTTCAAAGGGGAGTAGTTTAATTATGTTCAGCTACATTATTATGAACTCCTAAGTTTAGGATTTGTAATTTGTAGTTGAATTTTCTTGATTAGAGTTTAATCAAGTGTTGAACATTTAATATGCTGGGCTTGGTTGATGTAGAACTTGGAACTTTAATATATGAATTCTCATATATGTCTATTTGTGATTTGGTTAATTCTCTTTTATCTACCTAGTTGTGTTTGATATTGAGATGATCCTAGATCCCAAAATGACTATTTGAATTGACTTACCCACTGCACACACTAAGATGCATTCAACGAGGTTTTAAAAAATGGAGTTCATTAATTAAAACCTTAGACTTAAAGAGTTGTTTAAGGTTTACCATTTGAAACTTAGTGATTCACTCTCATAAAGATTTGTTTTGAACTATGATAGCCAAAGCTCGTTTTCAAGAGGATACTTTCATCAATTGATCTTCGTATTCATTTTATCGATTTTCTTTTCCCGAAATCCAAAAATACTTTTCATTACATTTTCTTTCAATTAACTTATTTTTATCAAATTTTCCAAAGATTAAAACCCCCATTTCCTCACATATTTAGTTTGCATATCATGACATATATGCTAGCTTAGTTCCATTGATGTTCCGATTAAGTGAAATGACTCAAGGTTGCATTTTATACTACAATCCTTAGAATTAAATTTTTGATTTGACTTCCAAGGGTAAGAACAAAAGGCATCGAGTCACTACCTATATCATTTATCTCATGAAAAGTCATTTATGTCTATTTCATTCCCCCTTTTATTCCTTCCTCATTTCTATCTCATTTTTTTTATTGTCATTTATTTCATCTTCCAGATGTATATCCTCAATCCATTCAGAATTATAGTTGCAGAATCATCATGAAATTCTGATCTCAATATAACAGACATATTCTTACGCTAAATCATAACTCTTATCCGACATTCATTTCAAGTCCAAGTCTAACCTCTCAAGGTTATAGAAACTTTTATTTTCTTTCAACTTGGCTTGTACACTTTAAGTCTCATTATTCATATTTATATCATTTCTTTCCTTAATCAGTCCACGACAATGTATTCACATCTATTTCACATTTGAGGATATATTACCACAATACAATGTTGATATCACTTTCATAATATGTTCACCAATACAAGTGTGTTGAACCTTTATCTATCATATCTAACCATATACTATTTCTCATTTCTATATATCCATAAACTTTCATTTTCTCATTTTTTAATAGATCATAATTCATCTCATTATTTCTATCAACTCAAACTCTTAACAAATGCTCGTACGTATGATTTATACACATGCGATTCAGACTAGGGATTAGTCTAAAATGTCAGTAACTTGACTTATATTTTGAAAAATGTCCATATAAGATACTAAATCTAGGCTCTGATACCAAATTGTAGCACCTCACTCTCACAAAACACGTACCTGACATCCTAAGTGATATCTAAGTACGTACGCCACAAGGATGGCATGCTAGAATAGTCAAACAGTCGAACTCTTTTCAAAATTTTTAAAAACAACAACGGAATCATACGTGGAATTTCATTAGTCACTTGGGCCCAATTCAGATACAAAACATTTTAGTCATAATGTCTTTACATTACAATATCATTCATATACACATTGTACAGTATTTATGAGTACACAATTTGATATAAAACAATGAAATACGTATGCAGATGCGAACTAATCCTGACATCTATCTCTTACTCTAATGCAGTGGTTAGACTCCAATTTGTCTAACTAGAGATCTTCTCTCGGACTGAAAAATATTGCAATTTTTTAGGTGAATTTTTGCAAACTCAGTGAGTGACTATCCTCGAAGGCTTACTCAATCATATAACCCATACAGTTCATCAATTCATCATATTAAGTCACATACATTACACTTTCATTTAAGCATAATTCACATTCAGAAAGCATTCAAACTATTAAAACATACATATCAATTTTTTATGCAATGCACATGAGACTCACTTTCAATTATTATTATTGTGACCAAGTTCCTTTTTATCTAGCCCATATCCCTTAGTGGATACTGAGTTGTATCAGATAATGACCCATATCCCTTAATGGATACCAGGTATATTCACAGTTGAGCTTGAGGCTCTGATCATAGCCTAAGCTTTAAGCTACTTTTCAATAGTTACTCCGGTCACAACAACTTTTATATTTCATGCATTCATGTAATGAAATGCATCACATTTTCATTTTCACAGTCAATCACATGATCAATAAGTCACTTTCACATATCATTGGACCTTATTTTGGCATTCAATATTTAAGTTGAGAATCACTTTTTCATTCATATGCATATTCACATTTTTCTTCAAAACTAGGTCCGACATTTAATAATCAAGTTATGTATCACATATTTCGTTAAATTCACATACAAGGAGTACTTTAATGTTCTCACATTTATCAAACTCCTCAGACATTCAATGTCCAAAAATCATAACAATCACTTTCACATTGCAAAATCATTTAATAGATAATACAAACAGAACAATCAATAAGTAAGACCATATAGGTTGACTCACAGTGCACTCTAGATTAGTGTTAGCTTCTATGATCCGAAAATGTTTGGATGCGGACATTCTATCTTGTGTATCAACATCATACAATACACATTTACACACATTATTAATTGCACAAGTATATGAACATTCAATCACATACATACTTATATGTGTTGTGTATAATGCATGCTTAATGACAATCCTAGGTATATTATCAAAATTCACATCTTATGCTCATTCTTATTTCATAATTTATATATACCTAATTGAACTTAGATTTTACACTTCATTTTCACATGATCATTCTAGGTTCTCCACTCATTCTTTACCCTTTATATGTGTCTAACTTATTCTTAAGCTTACACCTCAAGAACACTTAATTCTTCTAATGTCATAATCCAATTTCTTTTCATTTCTTTTCTAACATTATATGCTCTTATATTACTCAATTCTCATTCACATTTACTTAATACATATTACTCATCTCCTTTGGACCATAACTATAATCATATGCACTTCTTCATTCTCTTTACACTTATGCCCTTTAGTACATTGATATCATCCATTCATTTACTAAGTTATAACCCCAATCATCACTTCAAACATATCACACATTAGTCACTTAATCAAGCCATCATTCTAGGTTCATTCCAATTCCCATTTAAGCCTTAATTAAGACCAATTTACCCATGAATGTCCGTTAAACGTACCTTCACAGATCTCTTATAGAAATATGAAATTTTGACCCTCTAGACACCAAAATCTCTTCTTGAAGCCTTCATAGAAGTTGTAGATCTCGAAGTCCTCTTTAAAACCATACCTAAATGACCTCAATCCTAGTTCTACATAAAAATTTATGCTTCTTTCCCAAAGTATATCCAATTGCATGGACATTTTCCAGATTCTACCTCTTTACTTACTACATTCACTACCTTAAGCTTGTCTATCATTTCTAATTTAATTTCTCCTAATTTACCCATCATTCTAACTCCATTCCAAATCAATATCATCCATAAATAAAGTATAGTCCATGATTGATTATGAACACTAGTAACAGAACATACACATTCATCATCAACTTCCTACACATATTCAACTTCATTTTTACTTTCATTTCACTTCTAACTATCATCTTAACTCTTCCCATTTCATGATACCACATTACTCCCTTTCTTTATCTCTAGAATCATTTGTTTCATCACAAAAACACCTAAAGAGATTCACATTAATTCATCATGAAAATAGAACAAAAACCTATTATGTATCTAGTTTTTCTACACTTTTTCCAACTTTAGGTAAAAATTTGAAACTCTTAAAGATAGAATTTGAATTTACTGTCTTCATGAAAAATGTAACCATGTGTCTCTAATTTAATCCAAATCAATAATCACCTATTTTGGATATCTACAGAATAAGTTACAGCTAAATTATAGATGCATAATTAATGGAAAATGTTATAGCTAACATTTTTCCAACACCATTTACTCAATTTAATTCAACATTATATCAATACATAATCTATTACCCATAAAAACACAAAAGCTTACCCATCATTAGTTTATGAACATTTAACCTCTAACTATCATCAAATCATGTTTCATTCATCAACTCAAGAGGAGTGATGCTTATACTTACTTGATTCACCCAAAGCTTCTTCAATCACCATGAAACCCTAGCTCTCCAGCATATAAGATCATCCTAAATGGAGGTGGAGTAGGTTAGGTTTTCTAGTGGTAAGATGATGAAGGTAACAAAAATGGAAGTAGCAAGTGAAGGATAAGAGCAAGGTTCAAAATAGATGCTTGGGAGAAGAGAGTGTCGTAGATGGAGAAGAGAGCAAAATGAAGAAAAATGAAGGAGATGGAGATGAGAGAAGCATATGTCATGTTTATTAAGTGAAAGACCCAAAATATTGCCACATGTCACTCTCTCAAGCTCTCTTCTTGGTCTTTTATTAACTAGTCCATTTGTATCCAATTTCTACTCCAATTGTCTCCTAATTTTCAATGACCTAAGTCATTTAATCTTAATGTCACTTATTAAAATTTTTACTGCCATTTGACATCTATTTCTACCATTATTCATCAATGATTTTGCCACTTGACATTTTTCTAATCCAATATATCTTAAATTTTAGAATTTTCCCAAAAATTCTGAGTCAATACATATACCCTCCAAATCAATTCTTAAAAAACAAAATCCAAAATTCACATTATAATAGAATTAATAGATCATTTATACCCGAAAAATATCAAATGAGTGCATGAACAATTCATTTTAATGTGCAAAAGTCAATATTCACATGTGTGTAAGCTAACATTATGTATAAGCATGAAATGCAATTTTCTAAACTCTCATTGTTGTTTTCTCAATTATAGAAATCTAGGGTTCTAACCCTTAGTATAAAAGCGGGATGTTACATTTCTACCTCCTTAATAATTTTGTCCTCGAAATTCTTATTTGATTGATCAAAAAGGCAGGGTATTGTTTCCTCATATATTCCTTCGTTTCCCATTTAGCTTCATCAATCAAATAATTTCTTCCACTTGACTATAGTCAATGGAATCACTCAGTTTTCTAGTTACTTATTCAGATATCACACTATCTTAACTATTTCCTCAATATATTTCAGACTACTCACAATTTCACTTCTAGTATCAATGACGCATATATCGGATCATAGCATATTTCCTAGACATATCTATATAACACTGCATGAATCTGAAACATCTTTCATCGATAATACTAGCTCATAAGTCAATGGTCTTATTCTCAATAACTTCATAAGGACCAATGCAATTCGAGATTAGTTGATTTTTTTTCCTAACATGAGCACACCTTTTTCTCAATCTAAGTACACCTTGGCAAGTTGATACTCTCATAGACATTTCATCTTTGGCTTAATAATTAACATCTCTTTAGTGTTAATACAGTTAACTCTTATATCTGTCTCATTATATTCCATATTTTCAGTGTTGATCCACCTAACTCATTCGTCTTTCTTGAATCACTTAATTTCTAACATAGATCAATTTCATTTATCAATAACATCTCTAATCAATTCTAGCCTTCAACCATTTTTAGGCCTTATTCATCCAAATATAAAGGCGAATGACTCATAATGTCGTATAATGCCTCGTGTGGTGTTTTAATGATATCACTGTGATAATGATTGTTATGCTTAAAGTCAATCAAAACTATACGTTGATCTTATGTTCCTATGATCTCAAAAATATAAGCTTTAAGAATATCTCCAACATTTAAGATTATTGGTAATTCAAACATTCAGTCACTTGATTCTACACTTGTAGCCACTAAATGTTGTTTCGGCGTATTCCTACTAGGATGTATAGTATAGGTTACCATTTATGCTTTCTCTAATATTCTCTTTGCTCAGTCATCTTTATTGGGTACATAAACTTTTTACTACAATAACAAAATATCAATTTTCCTATTCAAACTCAAAATTTCATATTCATTTTTGATTTCTTAGTAAGATTCACAATTTCTGAATCCTCAATTTGGGCTTTGTTCATGTGAAACTGATCATAAATTTTCAATGTACCTAATAATGCTTCATTTTGCCCAAAATTCAACTCCACATTCTATGCTCTTTATTGCACTAGGTTTGGTAACCTCAATATCTAAATTTATGCTATTCTGTTATTGAATTTTATGTTCAGTACATCATATTACACAATAGCTTTACCAATATAGTACTCATTTGTACAATCACAATCCTTCAAATAACTCTATCCATTGTCTTAGTCTCGTATTCAATTTTAAACTCTTATTGTTGTTTTCTCAATTACATAAATCTAGGGTTCTAACCCTTAGTATGGAAATGGGATGTTACATTAACCTACACTGACAAGTGATCAACTTGTAATTTATTGAGGTTTAGGTTAGGCCTCCACCTTTGAACAAGCATTGGCTTATTGTCGAAGTTCCAAGGACAGTGATTTAAGACCTTGTTAATACCTTACACAAAGTTGAATTTAAATATGTAGTCATCTCAATCTCTAAGTTATAAGTCCACTAGCCCTTAATTTTCTAGAATTTATGTGCTATTGCTTCATAACTAGGAGGGAGGGACACTTACTTAAGAAGAAGCCGACTAGTACTATGATCTATTTGATAGCTTTCGCCTTTAGCCTCTCTAAAATTTGAAAAACAAACTGTAACAATTTAAGAGAAAGATAAGTGAACAACCAGGTGAACTAAGTCTTAAACCTGATGTCCAAGAAAATCGGAGGCAAAACCTACCAGAGAAATAATAGTCTCAAAATGATATGGTCTTATCATCGCTCTAGAGAGAAAGCCCAATTAATCTCATAAGAGGGTGGCTAGCTCCCCCACAATCACGTAGTTGAGTCCATCAAGTGTGTATTGCTCACACCACCCAAACTTGGGCTATGGAACCTATTAAGGATTTAAAAATCCAACCTCATCGAGTGCAGTAAAGTCATGCTAGGGATGTAATTTAACAACTAAATATATCTCATTATTATTCCACACAAAAAATACGTAAGTAGTCATCACAAAACTTCGTTTGACCCATTGAACTTGGTTACCCAAGTGAAGAGTCCATCATAAGGTTATGACACAATTGGGCTCAACCCCATCCCTTTAGCATGCTCTGAAACTAGTTTCCTACTCAAAGCTTTTGTAAACAAATCCACTAAGTTTCTCTTTAACTTAACATAGTCTAGAGAAATTACACCATGTCTAATTGAAGTACAGACAATTTTATGTCTCAACCTGATATGTTACTTTTACTATTTTATGCCTTGTTCTTGGCAACATAAATGGTAGCCTGTGAATCACAATGAAGGAACACAGAAGGAACAAGTTTTTCCCAAAGTGAGATATCTACTAAGAGATTCCTTAGCCACTTAGCTTCCCATCCTGCTAACTCCAAAGCCATAAACTCAACCTCCATTATTGATCTTGCAATACATGTCCGCTTGGATGATTTGCAAGACACTACAGCTCCTATCAAGGTAAAAACTTAACTACTAGTAAAGTGTATATCATAACTCTCCATAATGCAGTTAGCATCAGAATACCCCTCCAATACAAGAGGATGACCACCAAAAGATAATCCATAATGCATAGTACCTTTTAAATACCTCAATAAATGAATAAATGCATTCCAATGCTCTTGACTAGGATTATAAGTATACCTACTAAGTCTAATCACGTAATATGCAATATCAAGATGAGAATAGTTCATCAAGAACATCACACTACCATGAATTTTAGCATACTCAACTTGGTTTACACTGTCACAAAGATTTTTCTTTAAAACATCACTAGCATAATAGGGAGTCTTGACTAGATTAACATCATAGTAACCATACTTCTTCAAAGTTTTCTTAACATAATGAGTTTGATTCAACCTAAAATTAGAGTCCGTCCTATCAACTTAGACTCCCAAAATAAAGTCCACAAGTCTAAGATCTTTCATATCAAAAGAAGACTCTAGCAAACTCTTGGTAGTATCAATGACAGATAAACTAGTACTAAAAATAAGCATATCATCCACATAAAGAGTTATGATTACACAACCATTGGCATCAGATTTCACATAAATGGAAGAATCAACATTATAAGAGGTGAAACCATGTTTGAAAACCTCACTTTCAAATTTTTCATGCCACTATTTAGGAGCTTGTTTAAGTCCATACAAAGACTTAACTAACTTACACATCTTTTGCTCTTGACCAAGCACTATAAACCCCTCATGCTGGACCATCTAAATTTTCTCATCTAGACCACCATTCAAGAAAATTATCTTAACATCCATTTGGTGCACATAAAGTTTAAATACCAATGCAATAGCAAACAACATCCTTATATATGCAATTTTAGTAACAGGAGAGTAAGTATCAAAAAATTCCAATCATTCCTTTTATTTAAAGTCTTTAATCATAATTCTTACCTTGAAACTCTCAATGGTTCCTTCAAGCCTCAATTTCTTTTTTAAAATCTACTTACACTCCAAAGGCTTACACCTTTGAGGTAGATCAACTAAAACCTAAGTTTTATTAGACATGATTGACTCTAATTCATTATCTATGGCTTCCTTCCAAAATGTAGGATCCACATATCTCATTGCTTCCTCATAAGTTTTAGGATCTTCTTCAATAATATAAATCACCACAAAAACATCATCTATCTCCTCAGGTTTTGTCACCACAGAGGAAGTAATAAAGTCATAACCAAAACTAGTGGGTACTTTAGCTCTTTTGCTTCTCCTTAGTTTAACAATTTCCTCTTCCTCTGTGTCGTCATTGGTAGAAGAACTAGTGACAAATTCTCTAGGGACTTGCATACTCACTTTCATAGGAAATATATCATTGAAGAACACTATATCTCTTGACTCCATAATTGATCCATAAGTGGTAGACCCTCTTCCTTAACCATAAATCTATAGGTAGCACTGTTAGAGGCATATCTCACAAAAATTGAATCAATGGTCTTAGGTCCAATTTTCTTCCTCTTATGTTCAAGTAAAGCAATCATAGCAAGACACCCTCACACTTTCAAAAAATGCAAGTTAGATGGATAACCTTTCTAAATTTCATACAAGGTTTGATCTAGTTTCTTATGAGGGACTTTGTTTATAACATAACAAGTTGAAAGAATAGCTTCCTCCATATAAAATCAGGTAATCCTGACGAAATTAACATTGCATTCATCATGTCCTTGAGTGTTTGATTTTTTTCTCTCCGTTATTCCATTTTGTTCAGGTATATAAAGGGCTGAAAGCTCATGAATAATACCAAATTTTTAACAAAATTTAGCAAGGAAATCAATACTATACTCACCACCTTTGTCAGACCTTAATCTCTTAATTTTCCATTACAAAACCCTTTTTTAACAAAGTTCCCATTCTTAGTCAGAACTAGCTAATCAAAATCAAAAGTCAGTTTAACACTAGCTTTGTTAAGCAATGTACCAGAAATCAAGTTTCTACGTACATTAGGAACAAATAAAACATTTTCTAATTCCAACAATTTTCTAAAAGTTAGTTTGAGAGTCACTTTTTCAACTCCTTGGATAGGAACTCCGCTAGAGTTACCCATGTATATGAATTTACCATCAGCAGTATCATTTAACTCCTTGAATAGGTCCTTGTTAATGCGTACATGGCGTGTGCCTCCTATATCAACAATCCACTAGACCAAATTTCCAACAAGGTTGACTTCGAACACCATAGCAGTAATGATCTCCTTGTCATCACCAACTTCAACCATATTAGCTTAAGGCTTACTAAAGCTCTTCTGGTTACCCTGTTGGTACCCCGTCTGGTTTCCTTTCCCAAACTATCACAGTTTCTGTCCTTGGCCTTTCTTCTCATAATTGGTTCTAGCTTGACAATTGGCAACAGTGTTGGGCCCCGAAAAATTTTTCCTTTATTTTTATTTTATTTGCATTAATTATTTATTGATTTATGGATTTATTCGTTAATTATTTTTTTATTT
>JANIJH010000225.1:68060506-68074945 GCA_024520975.1 Erythroxylum areolatum | reverse complement strand
ATTTGCATATTTTATATATATATATATATATATATATATATATATATTCAGTCTCCAATGCTTCTCCCATATCTCCACACTGGTTTCTCCAATTGAATCCTTTGTTTGTTTGGAATAATTCTACCATATAAGTTCAGCAAGTGTGCTTTCCAATGTTTAACATTAGCCTTCTACCACCTGCTTCTATAAATGCTCAAAAAACTGTTGAAAGCCAGTAAATCTAATTCTCTAATGCTTTACCAGTATATACTTTTGAAAGTTTCAATTGGCTGCATAACCATGAGTTTGAACATTATATTTTCATCCTTTTACCTTATTGAATCTACTATTACTCTTTATATTTCATGAATAACATGTGATTTTCGTAATCCAGAGTCCTTCCCTACTTGAAAACTATTAAAATGCAATGCTAGGTTTATAAATTAAAAGATACACCCTAATGTGTGTGTGTGTGTGTGTGTGTGTGTGTGTGTATACATATATTTGTATGTATATATATGTCTTGTATATATATATATAATACGTACATCAGCTATAGAAATTTATATAAAGGAAGTTATCACAGTTTTAGTAATTATATGTATATCTATATCCTTTTCCAATGAACTACCTCACTGTGATCCTAGTAAATTTGGAATGAGCAAATCAAATTTGAAGAGAAAATGCATGCTTACATTTACTATTTCCACTCTACGCATCTCATCTTCTAGCAAAGATAGCTGTGCTGTAGATATATATATATATATATACAACGGATACAATCAACAGGACTGCATAGAATAATAACAAAAATATAACTCACGTTGTTTTCAGTGTTATATATATAAATAGTGTTGCTATAAACACTGAAAACAACGTCAATATAATGTAAAGGAAGTCTTGTTTTGCAGGCAAAGATCATCTTAGTACTGAGAAAGAAGTTGCAGGAAACAAAGGTATTGAGGAAAAGCAGCTTGTAAGGACGTCCAGTGGAGTTTTTAGGAAGATAAGAAATATATTGGGTTTCAGGAGGAAACATAAATAGATACTCTTGGAGATGGTTGCTCTTCCATCACTCTTAAAGTTGTGTTATGTGGATTTTATGCTTCTTTTTTAATGCCCATATACGTTTAAAGTTAATGTGTAGATTATATTCAGAGAGTTTTGAATCAACTCAATGTTTCTAAGTGTAAAGATTGAAACTTTTTTGCCTAAATAGATTTGTTGAGAAATGCTTAACAAAACAGAAAGTTTGTGTGTCTTAAAATGGGGTTTGGATTTAAAACATAATTCAGGCCTATTCTCTAATAGTTCTTACATGAAATATTTGTGGAATTGAAATTTAGGTAAGTAATTTGATATGAATTTTTTCTTGAGAAGTTAAAATGAATTAATAAAAGGAAGGAGAAAATACAAGTACAAATGAGCAAAGTACAGGTAATAGACTCAACTATATTGGGCAAAGCCACAATATTACAACTATTGCTATTACCTTGAAGATCAACTGTAAAAGCATTAACTAGAAAGCTTAGCAGGAGCATTATCTTACTATATGTGAAGGGTTTGGTTACTTTGGTCTTTCAGCATCGAAGTTCATCATCTATACAACTAGATTCATTTTAATGAGTCTATATTGATGTGCAATTGTTCTCTAATCCAATGAATACATTCCTCCTGAATCCACTGTTTTGGTTTCTCTACACCCTTAAAGAACTTGTTATTCCTCTCCTTTCTAGATTTTGTATACATACGAGACAAGTTTTTGACTACATTTTCTACTCCAATCAACAATCTAATTACCAAAACAACAAAATCCAGATCAACAACTCTAAAGCAAATCCCAGATAAATCACACTGTCTGCTAAAAAATGAAATTTCGGACAAAAAAATGAGTTGACAAAAAAGTGCTAGCCTATGGTTAAACAAAACTGACAATTTTATCAGCCATTGATACTAGCACGACACAGTCATTGTTTCTCACTTCCATATTTGACTGTAGCTGTAATGTGTACTTGCTTGGTTTTAATGTTCATATTTCGGTAAAAGGAAAACACACATACATATGTTCTGATTTTTAGACATTTGAAAATATCTTAACATATAGAAAAGGGCCTAAATGAAGATTAGTAATGTAACATATTGAGAAAGATTAGTACTTTTTTCCATAATCTAGCAGCTAGACCCCTATGAAAGCAGAACCAAACTCACCTGAAAATATATATCAGCTTTGCTGGATAATGAATGCCTAGGTCTGCATTTAATGGAAAACAAATTAATTAAACTCATTCAATATAAACTTGCGAAAACCAAAGGCCAAGGTTTGTCAGCACTAACCTTTGCTTGGTGAAGGCTACAGTTTGCTATGATGGATAGAAGCCTGTGTCATTTTTTCAATTGGAGTTTTGGCGAAGGAAGAGAAGCAATTGATGAGAGAGAGTTGTTGGAGTTGAGGAAAAACCACAAATACCAATCATGAAAGCATGAGTTTAATGGACCAAAAAAATTAAAGAAGAAAGAAACGAAGAAAATTACCGAGATAATTCTTGGTTTCGGATGTTTGCTGCGGGGATTGCTTATGGTTCTCACATAATGGGTAAGAGAAAAGTTTAAGTAAAACAATCTGTTATTAGATGGGAGTGAACTTAAGGAGACAGTCGTGGCTAAAATGGCGCGAAAAAACGTAGGAATCACTCCCATTCCTCTTGATTGCGAGAGGAATGGAGTATTCCTTAAAACCAAGGAATGAAAATGATACCTCTGCAATCATATGTTCATACCAACCGTTACTTTTAATTCCATACCCATATCTTTTTTCTTATACCCTCCAAGCAAACACCCCCTAAGTCTTCATTTTTGTACCCATCTAGCAAATTCTACTTGCTTAAAATAGACAATCCCTTGTCACTCATGTGACCAAAACGTAAATGCCACAGTTGAGACTGATTCTGATCACTAATTCCTGAAGCTATAGCGGCTTCCCCTTCAACCACACTGCCTTGAAGCAAATATAGTATGGATTCCAACTTACCCTTCATGAGTACCATAGAGCCTTTTCACACTTTAAGAGTTCCATTTTCTGAATGGAACTTGAACCCTTGATCATCTAGAATCGAAAGAGAAATCAGATTCCTCTTCATCTAAGGAACATGCTAACAATCAATACTTCTAACAACACCATCAAACATTCTTAATCTGATGTAGCCAATCCCCTCTATTGGTAATGGATTATTATTACCCAAATAGACAGTCCCACTCATCTATTTGTATGTAGCAAACCACTGCTTGTGAGGACACATATGGAAAGTTGCACCAGAATCAAGAACCCAAGAATTTTGCCCGTGACTTGAACTTACGGACAACACCTCTCCTGCACCATCACTGTCATCAAAACCATGAGTATCAACAATATTAGCAGAATTCTCCTCCTTCTGCCTCCCCTTCTTCTCTTTCAACTTAGGACAGTCTCTCCTAAAGTGACCCTGCTCTCCGCACTCGAAACAGTTTAGCTTCTTTGCTCTAGACTTCGATCTGGCCTTAGACTTTTTCTTAGAAGAATCTTTCATCTGTGTTCTTCCCCTACACACCAAACTCTCAGCTTCTACCCTGTTTTCTGAAAAGTTCTTTTTCAACTCTTTAGACTTCAAAGCATTACTGACGTCATCCAGTGAAATACTATCTTTCCCATACAATAGTGTATCAATAAATGTCTCATAGGATGGTGGTAATGAACATAACACAATTAAGGCTTGATCCTCATTATCAATTACGATATCTATATTCTTAAGGTCTATAATTATCGAATTGAACTCATCAAGATGAGATTTAATGGGTGTACCTTCATTCATTCGAAGATTATACAGTCTTTTTTTTCAGGTAGAGGCGGTTTGTCAGCGATTTTGGGGAATACAATTCCTCCATCTTCTTCCACCCCTTCCCTGTAGAATCTTCAGCAGCGATCTTGTGAAGGACACTATCAGTAACACTCATGAAAATCACACGTAACGCCCTCCCCTTCAAATCTGACTTCTTTGATTCCCTCATACCTTCGGGAAAATCCTCATCAATCGCCTTCCATAATCCCTGTAATAACAGGGACGATCTCATCCTAATCTTCCAAAAACTGAAACTAGATCCCCCATCAAACTTCTCTACTTTGTACTTTGCAGAAGATGAAGACCAAGATAATGCGTAGAGAACCCTACGCTCTGATACCAATTGTTGAAATTTTACGCGCACAATCACACAATCAAAGTAACAAAAATAAAGAAAGGACAACACAAAGATTTAACGAGGTTTGGCCAAAGATTTATCCTGTCAAGTCGCCATTCGAATCCACCACAAATTCAAGACAAAATAATAACAAAAAAGCCAAGATATAGTTAGTTTTGCAATATGGGTTGAATGTGGATTAAGTTGACCCGTCAAGAGGTTGAAGACGACGAATACTGCATTTTTTCATGCTTTGCTAAATTGCAAATTATCAACATGGCCCATCGTATGTGCTTTAATTGTTAGTGCATTTGCACTGCATGACTTCTGAAAGTTCAAATCTTTTAATGTGGGCCATTGTTTGCAAAGTTTTGAATAAAGGATGCAAAAAACTTGTTTTCCTAGCCATTATTGTAACCTTTAGTTATAAAACATTATTTACTTTTTGTAACTCAAAAAGCTTCTCATGGGGCCCACCATTTGCTTTTATTATTGTATGAAGTCTTGACAAACATGAAATGTGGAAAAGTTGTACATGAATGGAACCTTATATTTCGTAGGGCCTCATTGAAAATATACTGTTTATATATTATGATTCACATTTATTTGATATTTAGATATAGAAATTATAAATATTCTAGTTTTAATAAATTAGCTCAATTTTATTAAAGTACATGATTTAAATCATTGTTTGATTTGAAATTCATGTATATATATTTATTTTATACAAATATATGATATTGATTCATTATTAATAAATTGTAAAGGATTAAGTAGAACCTTTATTATTCATAGTTTTGCATCAAATGAGGTGTCATATAATCAATATAATTTTAATTAGTTAAAGATAAGCCACAGCATCTTTGATTAATTAAAAATATATATTATGCGTTATGAATCACATCTAGTAAAATGACACAAATTGTAATTAATCGTATTTAAATATAACAAATTTTATCCCACAAGAAGATTTATTATCTTTGCATTATTAATTAGGATGGAATAGCAAATTGTCTTTTTCTTAATTTATCCAAAGTTATTAAGAAAAACAATATAATAAGATAGTTTCATCAGAAAGAGTATGTATGAATCTTTTAATTAAAGCTTAGCCCAAGTTTTATTTGTTATATGATTCGTATATGAAATATTATTGCATGTTTTAACATTGGTAAAACATGATACATGTTTATTTGCTTAAAAAATTTAACGACATAAGCATGTATTTTCAATTTTATGCAGTTATTCAACTTGTGAATTTTTCTGATATTCAATGTGATATCCTCGAATTAAATGGTGATAATTATAAAATATGGAAAGAGAGAATTCTCCTTCAATTAGGGTGTATGGACATTGATTATGCTATCCGAAGAGATGAACCACATGTACCTACCGAAACTAGCACCCAGGCTGAAATTGCTCTTTATGAGTGTTGGGAGCGATCTAATCGCCTCAGCATGATGTACATAAAGACCAAAATTCACCCTAGTATTCGTGGTTCTATTGGAGAGTGTGATCATGTTAGGGATCTATTAAAGGATATTGATGAACAATTTGAGTCTTCAGATAAGGCCCTAGCTAGCACCTTAATGACTAAGTTATCATCAATAAAGCTCACAAGTGTTAGAGGTGTGTGTGAGCATATCATGCCAATGAGGGACATTGTGGCTCAACTAAGGTCTCTTGAGGTTGAAATGTCCGAGTCTTTCCTTATGCATTACATACTTAATTATCTTTCACCACAATATGGACCCTTTAAAATCTCTTACAACACACATAAGGATAAATGGTTTATCAATGAACTTCTGACCATGTGTGTTTAAGAGGAAGGGAGGTTAGTAATGGAATTGAGTGAAAGAGCACATATGGTAACAGAAGGAAGGAATGGAGGGCAAGCCAAACAAAAAGGGCAGGGTAAAATACTAGTTCGTAGTGAGACAAAAAGGACTTCAATCCCAAACGTTGCTTCTGTAATAAAAAGGGCACATACAGAAGGATTGTGGCAAATTTAAGGCTTGACTTATAAAGAAAGGTATTTCAATCTCAATTGTTTGTTATAAATCTAATATGGTTGATGTTTGTCATAATACTTGGTGGATTGATTTTAGTTCTACAATCCATATTTCCAATACCTTTTAGGGTTTTCTAAACCACATGAAGCTAGTGGCCAGTGAACAATGCATCTATTCAAGCAACAAGATGCGTTCACATATAGAAGCTGTTAGGACATATAAATTAGTTTTAAATTCTAGTTTTTTATTTTGGAAAGAACATTTTATATTCCAAGTTTCTCAAGAAATTTGATTTCAGTTTTAAGACTTGTACCTATGGGATATTCCTTTAACTTTTCAAATACATCATTTGGTTTGTATTGTGAATCTAATCTTGTTGGGAATGGTACAATGATTGATGGTCTTTTCTTAATTAATTTGTAAGAAAATGTTTTTCACAATATAATGTATATCCATAGTAATGCTGGTGTTAAAAGATGTGTTATAAATGAACAATCCTCTATGTTGTGATACCGAAGATTGAGACATATTTCCCTTGAAAGAATTAAAAAACTAGTGAGTGATGGAGTACTTAATACTCTAGATTTTACTGATTTTGATATTTGTGTGGATTCCATAAAGGGAAAGCAGACCAACATGAAAAAGAAAGGTGCTGAAAGGAGTTCAGACATATTAGAGATCATACAAACAAACATTTGCAGTCTAAAAATGGACTTGTATGGTCAGAAATGCTTCATCTCATTTATAGATGATTACTCGCGATATATGTATCTCTATTTGCTTTATAACAAGAGCGAAGCATTAGATTCCTTTAAGGTATTTAAAACATATGTAAAGAAATAATGTGATAAGAAAATAAAGATTATGAGATCAGATAGAGGTAGAGAATTTTATGGTAAATACATTGAGGGTGGACAAGCACCTAGTCCATTTGTAAAGTTTCTTCAAAAGAATGGGATAATAGCTTAATACACCATGCCTAGGTCTCTGGACCAAAATGATGTAGCAGAAAGAACAAACCGAACATTATTAGACATGGTGCGGAGTGTGCTTAGCAACTCTAAACTTCCTAAATCATTGTGGACTAAAACTCTTAAAATGGCAGTATATATATTAAATCGATTTCTAACCAAGGCAGTTTCTAAAACACCATCTGAGTTATGGAAAGGTTGAAAACCAAATTTGCAACATATATGCATTTAGGGATGCCCTTCTGAAGTAAGAGTTTATAATCCACAAGAAAAGAAACTGGATCCAAGGACTATAAGTAGGTATTTCATTGGATATGTTAAAAGGTCCAAAAGGTACAGATTTTATTTTCCATCTTATAGTACTAGGTTTGTGGAATCAAGAAATGCAAAGTTTCTTGAGCACGCTTAATTAGTGGGAGTGATCAATCTCGGGACTTAGTTTTTGAGAATGATCATTGTGAAATACAAGCTCCTACCTCAAGTAATAGATTGATTGTCATTTATAGAATCCCTTAAAGTCAAATGGGTGGTGAACAACCAATCCTTGAAGTTCCACAAGTTGCTGATAATAATCTAGTAGATTGTTCAACAATCACCACAGGTTATTGAGCAACAAGTTGTACAAGCTCCTCTTCAAGAGGGCGCTAATACAATATTAAGAAGGGCAACTAGATAAAGGAAATCAGCAATACCTGGTGATTACATTATGTATTTAGAAGAAGCTGACTATAACATTGGATCCAGAAATGACCTTGAAACATTTTCACAAGAATAAGTTTCAATGAATCTCAATTATGGTACAATGCTATAATAAATGAGATGAATTATATGGCATCTAACAAAGTTTGGGATCTTGTCAATTTGTCTAATGGTGCAAAGGCCATTGGAGGTAAATGGGTCTTTAAGACAAAAAGGGACTCATTGGGCAACGTTGAAAGATATAGAGCTAGACTTGCTGCTAAGGATTTACTCAACAAGAAGGAATCGATTACACAGAGACCTTTGCTCAAAGGTTCCTTATGAGTGATTATGGCATTGGTTGCCCATTTTGATTTGGAACTACATCAAATGGATGTGAAACAGCGTTTCTAGTTGGAGACCTAGAGGAAGAAGTTTATATGAAACAACTGGAAGGATTCTCCTCTAATGATGGTAAGCATTTGGTGTGTAAGATTAACACATCCATATATGGATTGAAACAAGCCTCCCATCAATGGTATTTGAAATTTCATGATATCGTCTCTTCATATGGTTTGTGGAAAATATCATAGATCAATGCATATATCTGAAAGTTAGTTGGAGTAAATTTTGTTTCCTTATTCTATATGTGGATGATATTTTACTCGCCACAAATGACAAAGGTTTACTATATGAAGTGAAACAATTCCTTTCTAAGAATTTTGATATGAAGGATATAGGTGAGATATCTTATGTCATTAGCATTAAGATCCATAGGGACAGATCTCAATACATCTTAGGTATATCCCAAGAAACTTATATTAGTAAGGTCTTAGAAAGATTTCGGATGAAAGATTATTCACCGAGTATAGCACCTATTGTAAAGGGTGATAAGTTCAATTTGAACTAGTGCCCAAAAACTGAGATTGAAAGGGAACAAATGAAAAATATTCCGTATGCTTCTGCAATATGGAGCCTAATGTATCTTCAAGTTTATACAAGAAATAACATTACATTTGTTATTGAAATATTGGGAAGATATCAGAGTAACTCAGGTATAAATCATTGGAGAGCTGCCAAAAGGTAATAAGGTTCCTTTAAGGGACAAAAGATTACATGCTTATGTATAGATTCTTAATTTGTATTGGAATAAGTTGAGGTGTGAATGAAAGTAAAAATGAAGAGAATATTAAAGGCAAAAGCTAGAAATCATAGATTAAGCAAAAAAATGAAAAAATAAAAATCAAGAGCTTGGCGAGAGCCACACAATCGTGCTTGTGCACAATGGTGAGAGAGGAACTCTCTAAGGATTTGCATGATCGTGCACAAGCACAATCGTAAGATTGAAGAAATTTTTGGAAAAGCACGATCTTGTAGAAGCACGATCGTGAGATTGATGAATGACCTATGCATGATCGCAACAGCGAGAGTGCATCCTTGGACTTCGATTCACTTCAAATTTGGAAATTAATTAAGTAAAATAGTATCAATTAGTTGGTATTAATTAATTGATTATTTAAATTATTAATCATTAATTTTATGCATAAATTGCTTGCTAACAAGAAAAAATTATTAGTGATTACAATAAATTGATTATCTAATTACAATGTATTTAATTCACAATGCACACCGCACGCACTTGTCGCGATCGTGCATCCTTGGACTTCGCATCACTTCAAATTTGGAAATTAATTAAGTAAAATAGTATCAATTAATTGGTATTAATTAATTGATTATTTAAATTATTAATTATTAATTTTATGCATAAATTGCCTACTAACAAGAAAAATTATTAGTGATTACAATAAATTGATTATCTAATTATAATGTATTTAATTTATTATTTAAATTATTAATTTTTATGCAAAAATTGCCTACTAACAAGAAAAAAATTATTAGTGATTCCAATAAATTGATTACCTAATTAAAATATATTTAATTCACAATTCACAGCACATGCACAGCTATGAGTTAACAAGTCACAGTCGTGACAATTTAAAACTTAAGAGTAGAGTGGCAAGTTTCATTAAATTCTTAGACCTAAAATTTTTTATATAATTAATCACAATCGTGTATATATATATATAAAGAAATTAATATATAAAATTTAATAACAATTAGCAAGTCATGACTAATATTTAAATTTAATATTAGTATATAAAATTTAACAACAATGAGCAATTAATAATGCACGGTTATAAATAACATGCAAAATTAATATTAACATGCAGCATTTAATAAAATAATTATTTAAAAAATGAAAATTTCTAAGGACATAATTAGCAGTCAATTAATAATAAGAATTAACTAATATAACACATCAATAAACTAAATTAACAATTAAATCATAATCAAATTATATTATACTTAATTACTCAGTAAATTGTTTGTTTATTATTATTATTATTTTATTATTAATGAAGCTATAGATTGTCCTTATAATTATTAATATTATTAATCATGGCCATTAACTTACAATCGTGAATATGTACATATAATATACATAATATATTCTAATTTAATTAATTGTCGTGTTATTAATGAAGTAAATAAATAATTTTTAATTGATTGGTATTATTATTATTATTACTATTGTTATTATTAATAATAAACTTGTGAATTGTCACGGCTATGACTTATAAATAATATTATAATTAATCAAAAATAAATTCATTTATTATTATTGTTGTTCAAATGGGAAAAAAGAGAAAACGATGTTCAAGCTGTCATGAACAAATCCTCCTTTAGTCAGTTATAATTAAAAAACTATATAAAATTAATTAATTGATGTAGTAAAATATAATTGCTCGATTAAATAGTTAATATTAATATTTAATATAAATGTTAATCACGACCCTGGGTTATTATTTGTCCATTATTATTAATTATTACATACTAATCTTCGCTATATATGTATCTTTTCAAATTATTTATTAATTATTATATACTAATATTCACTATATGTGTATCTTTTCAAATGTAAAGTAATCATATCATCAATTTGTTTTAGAAATATGTTATTTTATATTCACAAATGAGCTATTTTTATCTTTTATATAATCAGTTAATAAAGTTTGTTAATTAATTAATTAAATTTCTGTAATTAATTGCATAATTCTTTAAAATGTTAAATCTAATTTATTCATTTTTAAATAAATTTCTTTTAATAATAATGCAATTCTTTTAAAGTTAAGTATAATTTAATCATTTTTTATCCAGTTAAGTTAAATTAATAGAATAATTAATACATTATTATTATTGTTATTATTATTATTACTACTACTACTATTACTAATTATGGTCATTAATTAAGTACTGCATTTGTAAATACTATATTATATAGAATATGATAACTGCCTGATTTGATATGAATTAAAACAAATTAATAAATGTTCAAAGATGTTTTACACCAACAATGTAGTTTGATATTCTACAACTAAAAAATATAGGTTAATCTCAATAAAGATATCAGTGATCGAAGTACTATCCTAGAAAAGATCCTAAAATATTGTCACAATTTCGACCTTTAAATAAAAATAAGCAAAGTTAATAGCGGAAAACATGCAGCTGATTTTCTGATCATAGATGTATCATCCCACCACAAACATATTATTTTAACATAGTTGGTTGTAAGAGGACCAGGATAAAGAAAATGAAATATACGACGTGAAGAAGCATGCGCCTTAAACCACTGTCCACCTTCCAGCAAAAATGACCCAAAGTCATGATACTGATAAATAGAAAGCATCAAATATACCCATTCTCAAAAAGAACTAATCTAAATAACAGATACATAATTTTTTATAAAAAGAAGTACATCAAAAAAATGCCAATATGTGATTAAATTGCAAAATTTAAACATCCTTGATCTAACAAAGGAAAAGGAAAATAAATCTGTATAATTAATAACGACACTAATATTGGTGAACTACTTGCAACATATATATGAATGCTTTCTGCCAAACAAATCCAATGTTATTGAGAATAAAAGTGTAACACTAAAACAAAAGCAGATATATGGAAGAGCAATTATTTTTGAATTTAAACCCAGTCTGAATTGATTTAGTCTAATGAACTATATTTAACCCTAATATTGGGGATGAATTGAGTTGTGAAAAATATTAATGTCCAAATTCAATAAAAATGAAGTATAAGTTTAAAACTGATTAATCCAAAATAAATTCAAATATAATCAACAAAATCTACATTGCTATTGGTATATTTTGACATAGCAGAATATTGACAGCAGTGATACGATATGAATTGGGCAAATAAAAGGATCGAACCTACTCAGAGCAGTTATAAGATTATGGAAATGAGCGGTAGACATTGACATGAGAGGAAAACAATTACATGTCATTATGCTATATTTAAGTCCATAATATACTAACCTTATCTTGTTGATGAGTTGACACTCTATTTCTAGATTTGTGCTCCTGTCACACTTGCCATCTGTATCATCAAAGATTAGGACAAATTAGATTCAAGCATGCAAATTTAAAAAAATTAAATTGAAATCCAATTCTCATCCAAAAAATTAGTATACTTTCTATCAAAATACTATAGTTGCTATATTGTTATAAAACAAAACAGAAGGTACAAATTGGAGTTCCAAATATAAGTCCTACGGTCACCAAGGCAAATACAAAAGGCACTGAAATCCATGGAAGAAAAAGAACTTGATTTATGACAATTGGATGCAAAAAGTTTGGATGTCAACAAACAAATGCTTCACTACAAAACCACGAACATTTTCATCATCATTATCATCACCCAATCTAAAATTTTGCAATAAAGCGGAGTCTGGAGAGGTTCGATAGTATGCAGCCTTACCCCTATATAGTAGAGAGGCTGTTTTCGGTGGACTCACATGCAAATGAAACAATATACGAATGATACAGGTTATAGAAACAATACTTTAAAAACATAAAATAAATGAAAATACAAATAATAGGGAATACCTGAAGGAGGTCAGATTTGCAAGAACCGAATAAGCTACAAAGTCCGGCTAGGGTGACCCTCAACTGTCCCCCCGCACCTGTCGTGTAATCTGTGCATCGTGACACAACATCTCCTAATAACTGCTGTACTGATTCTGGGTAATTTAAACGGTTAATCCTTTACCCTTATTCGATCACGCCAAACTTTTCTATTTCTAACTACTACCTCATTAAGGGCCAATTCTGACATATCCTCCTTGATCACTTCCCGCCAGTGATCTGCAGTTGAATGTAAAAGAAAGAGAAGTAAAAACAAGTGATTAAGACAAACAACCAGGTGAGTTCAGAGACATGTAACACATTTCTTATATAAAAGAGTTTACTTACCATTGATGATTGTATTTAGAATCATAGTCTGCAAGAAAACATAAACTAGTCTGAGTAGTCTGTTTTACATGTGCTTGTCTTGGAAAAACAAAATTAACAGTTAGGATTCTAATAATAATGCAAAGGTCATTTATTTGCATACGTAATCAACGACAAAGTAGCCTAATGCAGATTGAGTAATTGTCATTAGTTAATAAAAAAGCTAAGAATTGAATAATAATAACAATTAAAAGAAAAGAAATAAGGTCGTTAAATTAAGATTTGTTACTTGAGGAAGGTTCACCAATTTAGCAGCGGGAAATGGAGTATAAGTCCTATTATTGTCAAGTCTTTCTGAAGTTTAACTACGCATTAAATCAGAAAGAAGATAATGAACAAAGCAACACTGATCAATATTCTAAGATCCGTGTTTTCGGGATGTTTATTGGAATGGTGGAAGTTTAATACACACAGAGAGAGAAAAAGGGTTTGGTGGGTGCATTAAATGTAGAAGTTTCTGCATTAAATGAAAGTAAATTAACGTGATGGATAGCATTTAATGCAAGAGTTATTATTTTATAAAGGAAAAGAGACGAGAGTATTTTAAATGTAGAAATTTCTAGAAATAAATGTAATTAAATAGACGAGATTGATAGTATTTGATGGAAGAGTTGTTAATTAGTGGGAACAAAACAGAGGAGACGTTAATTGAATTTTTAATTTAATTTAATTGATTTTAATTAAAAACTAATCAGGTACAAATAATATCTAGCATGTAGTCTTATTCATCATTTATCAAAATTTACACGCAATTATCGCATCTTCATAAATCTATTAATTTATGATTTTTAATTAATTGATAAATTTTTTATTACATCAAATTATATTTCAATTAACTAAACAGTTATAAATAAATTAATTAAAATTATTTTAAGAATATATAATTAAAAAGGGGAAAAATTTCGACACATTGAGAGTAACAAAATGATTAATTAATTAATTGATAAGATTACAATAAAATTATTTAATAATATATTGATTATTATGCAATAATGCCTGTCAATATTAAGTCACAAGCGTTACTATTTACTTATATATATACACTAATCATGATTAATGATAACTTAATAAAATTAACAACTAATGTTTAATAATTAATTTATAAATAAAGTGTAATTAAATAAACCGATTAATATATTATATTCTAATTATGTTAATTAATTAGAATATAATTAATTGACCATATTTTAATTAACTAATAATACTTTTTGTACGTGTTAAATACAT
>JANIJH010000225.1:67923634-67934042 GCA_024520975.1 Erythroxylum areolatum | reverse complement strand
CAAGTCAATCGGATGTCGGACGGAAAAGTTATAAGCAAAAGATTGAAGAGGGGTCATATTTCCTATAATATGGAAATAATGATTAAATGATTAAAAAAATAAAACTAATTAATAATAAAAATTTGATCTCGCGAGGCCGAGGCATCGCCCTCGCGAGATTGCTCCTGCAAATTTTTTTAATATAATATATATATATATATCTGAATTTTTCCAAAAATTATATCTTTTGTTTCCGAATTCTAAATTTGACAAATTTGGTATCAATCGAAAGCTTAAAGGAAGCTCTACAATTTTCATGAAGAACTCAAAACTCCATTTTGTCTCTAAAGGGGTCAAAAATCCAATCAAAGATACTACCCCTATTTAATGTATCCCCAAATAGTGGTCAACTTTGAAAATTTCTATCTTTCATTTCCAAAGTCAAAAAATTTCACACTTTATATCAATGCAAAGATTATAAAGTCACATACAACTTTCATGAAGCACAGAGAAATCAATTTGACCTCTAAAGAAGTCAAATTTTCAATCAAAAGTTCTGTCCTCTAATAATCATGCTAAACAGTAATAGAAACTTCCAAAAATCATAACTTCACATTTCATGATCCAAAAATTGCATACTTTATATCAAACTAAAGATCAAATCAAAATCTTCAACTTTCATGAAGAACTTAAAGGCTATTTCAACCTCTAACTAGGTCAATTTTTCAGTCAAAGATTCTGCCAGAATATGTGTCATCCTAAAGCACATCCAAACTTTACAATTTCATATCTTTTAATTCTCACATCCACTAATTGTTTATTATACATCATTGGAAAGCTATAAACTTCCTCTACAGCTTTCATGTTGACCACCTACTCTAATTCAAACTAAATTAATATAGAATTTGGCTTTAAAGCAGTACACACAAAATTTCTCTTAATAGCATAATTCAAACAAAGCAAAATAATATTTAACTTTAACTGATCATAACTTTTACTCCCAATATCGAAAAATATCTAACTTTATGGCGACAGAAAGCTCTCAACAGAAGCTATAAGTTTCATAAAGATCATTTTCTCAAATTCTGCCTAAATCAAAAAGTCAATTCTCTATGACCAAAAAGTCAAACTTTTCTTAATTCTTCATATTCTCACACTTTTTCTCTTTATTTCTTGATTTTCAACTTAATTTTCAATCAACTCATTCACTTTAACTTTCATAACTCATACCAATCTACTCAAATATCAAAGTCATCTAATCCAAATAATTCTTTTCTCATCCATTTTCCTTAAGGCAAAAATATCTATAACACAAGTCATATACAAAAACTCTCATTTAATTTTATTTTCATATTTCTAATTTTTACTAAAAGTTCGGGACCCAACAAACATCACTGAAGGGTGACCGGAGACCATACGGGGAGCATGAGGATATAGAGAACGTGGATTCTTTCATAGGTACTCAAATTGAGATAACTTCAATTGTGCAAGCAACAAATAGAAGTCCAATAGAAAAAGATTTTCCAACTTTAGTCAAGGCAATAGAAAATCTAAAATTAGGAAAGAGCACAAGCACAAAAACTTTAAGGAGTGCTTGGTTAAAGGATATGAGAATAAATCGATAAGAATGGAATGAATAGTAATGGTTGGTTGGATATCATGATTGATTGAATAATTTTTTCAAACCTAAGTTTTAGGTAATGGTCCATACCCTCCATGTGTGGAAGAAATGGGTTTGAATCCTACCAACATTAATTTCTTTTAATTTTTTAATTAAATAGAATTAAAATATATTTAATTAGAATATAAAAATATAAATAAATAATTAATTAATTAAGATAAAATCTGATTAATTAATTAATTAAAATAATTAAACAAGATAAAATCTAATTCATTAATTAAAATATATTTAATTAATTAAAGTTCAATTAGTTAATTGAAATATAATTAATTACATGATTAATTAAAATCTAATTAATTAATTAAAATCTAATTAGTTAGAATATAATTAAGATTTAATTAATTAAAATGTAACTAATTAATTAAAATATAATTAATTAATTAAAATTTAATTAGTTAAAATATAATTAAGATGTAATTAATTAAAATATATTTAATTAAGTAAAATATAATTAATTAAATTAACTAATTAACTAATTAATTATATTTTAATTAATTAATTACTAATTAAAATTTAATTAGTTAATTAAAATATAATTAATTAATTAAAATCTAATTAGTTAAAATATAATTAAGATGTAATTAATTAAAATATAATTAATTAAATTAACTAATTTATTAATTATATTTTAGTTAACTAATTAATTAATTATATCTTAATGCATTAATTAATTATATTTTAATTAATTAATTAATTATATTAAAATCTAATTAGTTAATTAAAATATAATTTAATAGTTAATTATATTTTAATTAACCAATTAGATTTTAATTAAACTTTAATTAATTAAAATATAATTAATTAATTAGTTAATTACAATATAATTAATTAAAATATTATTTATTAATTACTTAAAATATAACATCATTTGCATTATCAGAGGAATGTAAATTGTATTAAACTATGTTACTTGATTTTACCATAGCAATGGAATAATGATATTATGGTTGTGTTGATAAATTGCATAATATTTTGGATGATTAAACTATATTTTAGGGATATTTTGTAACTAATGATATGTTGATGCAAGAAAATACTATGAGTATTTTTTCTTCAAGAGCTATTGGAAAGGAAAAACCGCAATATACTTGATTTTAAATATTTTGTCATTATAATTAAGGCGTATAAATTAAAAATAATCATTTAAAATATATTTAAAATTTTATATAAAATAAAAATTTAACAAATTTTTATTTCTTAACATTTTTAACTAACCAACCACCATTAATGGTAATGGTTATTATTCATTCATCTTAACCAACTATCATAGTTATAATGATTATATCCATTCCTCACTATATTCATTTCTATTCTCATTCTCATTACCCTATGTGAACCAAATGCTCCTTTAGAATCCTGGAGAAATAAAGTAGTTGCTCACTCTTTAAAAGGTAAGCTAACTCACTATCATAATTTACTAGTTAATGGTGTGGTCTCACCTCCAATAGAGGTACTTTAAGTAGAGATATTGACTTAATTAGTCCTTTATAATTGTTGGCTTTCTTTTTGCAAAATTTTTTTTCCTATAAGTTCAAACTTGCACAATAGTGAACTAGGAAAAGAAAGGTATGGAAAAAACCACGTTAATAGAGGAAAATATATTTTTATTCAAGTTCTCTAATGATTAAGAATTAATGAGAATTTTATAGCAGAATCCATGACACATAGGTAACCTATGTTTATCTAAAAATGGAGGGCAAAACTAGATTGGATAGTGACAAAACCAAAGCAATTATATTGTGTATAAGCTTTCATAATGTCCCTCTGAAGTATTAGATAGCGAAAAGGCTATGGTATATTACTAGTTCATTGGGTAAATCATTATGCCTAGTGATACAAAAGTCACCTTGGAGGCTCGAACTTTCACCCGAAGTTGCTCGCTCACATCCTTTGTACGACAGTCTCACTTAGATCCATTAAAGCAAGACTCAGTCTGTCTCCACCCTCGAAGTGTTTACCTCGTACACACTCGAAGAAACAACGCGGAAGCAACAAAGAATATAGGCAACAAGAAAACACACAGAGATACGATTAAAAGACCAACTTTATATTTATTTCTCTCAAAAGAATACAAAGAATGCTCTCTCTTTGAATGAATAAGAAGAGCAAAACTCGAATGAGCTATATATAGGCATCCTCGTTTGGAGTCACAGATTTCCACTAAATCTGAACTACCTAAGATCACGTCTATCCCTATTAGATAAGATTACATGAACTAATTAGATGACACCCCATTCAAAGAGGACTCTAACTGATAAGATAGAATCTAACAAGATAACATAAAGATAGAGTTTACATTTATCTAGAACACTAGCATCATTGTTCGTGAAGAACTCTACTATCTTTATATGTTGAGTTTCACTGCAACTCTAACTCTCAGTCATCGCCACATCATCCAAGATCTCTCTGCGATCTCTATCCGCTGATAATGCAATGTGATCTCGTCGAAGCCCATTAGCATACTGGCTTGATCCAATGCTTCCCACAACAAGTCCGCTAGTCGTGATACATCCATCCGAGCATAGCCAAGTCCTTAGCTTGGGTCGAATCAATCACCACGAGGTCCGATGATCTACCAAAATTCACACTAAGTCTGATCCCACTCACCCACATTTGCCTTAGTGTTTTCAACACAGCCTATCTGCACATAGGTCCATCAATGCATGTCTATGAACAAGTCCATCTTCCATGTCAGGCTCACTCATGGTGTAGTCTCGTCGCTCCATGATTAAGTCACAAGTCACAATCCGAGTTAGTATAAAAACCTCGCTTATTTACATACCTTCGACCTGCGTTGCCAAAGTTAAGTGTTTGTGTGCCTCATCGCGCTCGCATGCCTTTACGCATCCTCACGGGTCTTATACACCTTTGTGCCTTCTCGCGCACCCTTGGGTCTCGCATGACTTAGTTTTCTACTTTCGTGCGGCCTTGCATCTTAATCCCACCTCTCGTCGAAGATTTCTGCCAATACGAACCTACGCGTGCTCACGTATATCAAATCTTGCCTACTCTCGAGATCTTCGTCGATACTTCCTGCTTCCCTCACCTACTTCACAAGTTCCTCGGGTTTTGCTTGCCAACTCGCAAGACTTTGCCTTGTTCCTCATCAACATGCCTTCCTCATGCCAACTTACGTGCTAAGCATTGGCCAAGGTTTGCCAACACTCGCACGATCCCATCGTCTGAATTTAGGGGTCTAACACCTAGATACCCAAACCTCTAAGATGAGTAGGTTGTGTTATGCAAAGATATATGTGGAGGTGAAAAGGGGGAGGTGCTTTTTGAGTTAGTGCCTAACATAAAGTTAGATGAATGTGATGATATGGTGAGAGCATAATTCCCTCTTTCTTATAACCAGAAGCTTACAACATAAAACAAAACCTAGAGACCTATAAGAAGAAGGTTTATGTCTATAAATTATAATGAGCTTTTAAAGCTCTCAAGTATAGAATTGCAGATGCCATCTTAGACTAATTTTATGCAAGAATAGTCTAAGGTGACAGAAGGATCAATATGTGAGTTAAACAACTCAGGTAAGTCTAAAGCTGCACATATTCTTCAACTGGATTCTATGGTGATCCATGATATAGTATAAAGTGAATCACTTGCCCTAGTAAATGAGAATATAGGAATGGAAATGACTATCTTAAAGGAAGGAGAAGGAAAGTAAGAGGAATTATATTTACAAAAGGTTTAGGATCTAGATGACTTAATCACTAGTAAGGAAAAGTCATTCATAAAGGTTGGTTTATCTTTAAGGAAAAGGTCCACTAAGTGGAAGGGGAGGGCTAGACTCCTAGAGGACTAATCCCATGTTTTAGTCCTATGTCTTTTTCGATTTAAAATATTAGAGGGGTGAAAAATCCTTTGGAAAAACAAGGGATCAAGGATCTAGTTTTGGACAAAAAGCCTTTGATGTTGGGGGTTTTAAAAACAAGAATAACGTCACCAAAATGAAGGATAGTTTCGACTTTTAAGGAGCACAATGGGATTGTCTTTGACCATTTACAACACTACAATGAGAGGATGGTGATAGTATGCAATATATATTTTATATAGGTCTCTAATATCTTCTATTTGGATCAGCCCTTCCATCTTACTTCCAACTTGATATGGTCCCCCTATCTCATTAATATTTCATTCATTTATGTTATTAATTTATAGTTTCAGAAAATAAAATTATGGGAGGAGTTAAAAGTGATTTAAAAACCCATGACAAATACTTAAATCTTAGCAAGGGACTTAAATTGTATTATGAATCCCTCGAAAGCAGAAGGAGCTAGAGTTAATTTTGGGAGACTTGGAAGTGAATTATACCAGCTTGTAAACCAATTGAAGGTCTCATATTTGAGGTAAGTTGGAGACTTTTTCATATGGAGCAACAAGTAGTAAGGAAGTTGTCTCATTAGGAAAAAATTAGATAAGGTACTTGTCAAAATTCAATGGATGTGTTTCTTCCTAGATTCCTATGCAAGTTTTGGCCATCACTTGTGTTTAAAACATTCACTAATAGAAGTCCTTAATTTCAATTTTTACACAAGTTTTAGAGCTCTACATAGATTCTTTAACTACCTTCCAACTAGATTGAGATCTAGAGAAGTGGTTAAAGTTAATTGAGAATCCATTGTGATTAGGTGCAAGAATTATCAATTGATGAGGAAGTTATGAGATTTGGGCCACAGTCTAGCCCCGCTCGCCTTGAGGACAATAGGCTAGGGTTGAGTTAATTGAGCCTCAGGTCTAAAAATCTCAAATTTGTTGAGCCTTGAGTTCGAGGCCAACCTGAAGTCCAACAAAACTTGCACCAAAATGATGTCGTTTTCTTTTAGAAGTAAAATGACATCATTTTAAGGTTAGTTTTTTTTTTTTGTTTTTCATGGTTTAAAATGACATCGTTTTATTCTAGGTTAAAACTGGTGTTATGGATACTGAACCGTACCGGGCCAAAACTGTTATGGTATATTGAGTTTTAATACCAAGTTTAAATACAGATCAGTACCGGCTTATTTCGACTGTACTGACCGGCATTCAAACTACTGGCTAGTACCAAAAATTTTAAAAAATTGAAAAACATTTTGCAAAATTATCAAAAATTTTCAAAATTTCCCTCCCTCCCTCCTACTCCCTTTTTCCAAAGTTTTTAAAATAATAATAAATATTTTTTATCACTAATAATAATTTTAAATTAAATAAAATTTAAAAATAAATTATTTTTATTTTTATTACTAATAAATTATTACTAGTAAATTACTTATATTTAAATTTATTTTAATATTTTATATAATATTTATTAAGAAAACATTTTATTTTTAAAATAAATTAAAAATTTTTATTTATAAACTAATATTTATTTTATATACTTTTAATTATTAAATCAAAATTTATTTTAAATTTATATATTTTAACTTTAATTATATTTATTAATAATTATTAAATTAATTTTATATATTAAATTAAAATTCCAGAAAAATAATTTTATATCTAATAAAATGTAAAAATGAAATGGAATATAAAAACAACAATTCCAGAAAAATAATTCAAAATTTTGATAAAATATAAAATAATTAATAATTTTGAATTTTGAATTATTTTCATTATTTTACAATAAATTATTATATATAGAAATAATTAGAATATAATAAAGATATATATAAACTAAAACTGTACAACTGTAAAATATGATAATGGACTAATTTGTAATTTTTAAAAAAATTCAAGGACTATTTTATAAATTTTAAAAATTATCCAAAACGGTATCCAATATTAATGGGTACTGGTACAGTACTGTATCAGAACCCAATCTGGTATCAAGTCCGGTACGATATTTGCACCATTTGTTAAAACTTAAAATTTTCCTCTACCTACTCCTTTATCTTCTTCCTTCCTGGGACCTTTACTCTCTTTTTTCTCTCTCAGACCAGGTGTCAGTTCATTACTGCTACCCCCTTCATCATGCTATCCCTTTGCACTCCCTCCAGCTACCCCTTCACACTCTGTTTAGTATCCCTTTGTTATGCCACGTCACCTGCTACCATGTTTCCTTGCCACCATTTTTTTTCTTCGTCTCCACTCACCCATTAAAGTAAAGTTCCTGAATGTTTTGATTGAAGATTAAATATGTGAAGTTTTAGAATTTCTGAGATTGTTGCCAGTTGGGCCATGTCTTTGTGAACTTACATGATCATATACATGGGCGTGTATATGACCATGTAACTGACTGTGAGAACTTAAATGATCATATACACTCCCTTGTATATTATTATGCAAGTGATTGTGAGTTTTCAAAACTTATACAATCATATACATGCTCATGAATATGACCATGTAGTTATGATTAAATGACATATATGATCACATACATGTTTGTGTATGTGACTATGTAGGTATGGGAAAAAATTACAGTGACTTACATAGTCACATACATGTCTGTGTATAGGATCATGTAAGTTCATGAAAACACATACGTGCACGTGTATTATGTGACATGATCTCAAAGACTTATACGGCCATATTCACAAGTGTGTAAGGGACCATATAAGTCATTGAAAACTAATAAACTTTGAATTAATTATTATGATTTATGTTCTCTTATTCTCTCTTATGACATATGTATGTGACCGTGTAAATTTCTAATAATTTATAAAATTTAAATCTATGATTATGATTTATGTGCTCCTATTCTCTCCCACATTTATGAATTATCAATTAATATTATGAATAATATACATGTTTATATGTTAACTATTTCAGATGAATGAGTTTATTCCTTCAATGGAGAGTTGCAATTTGGTACAGTAGACAGAAGTAGAAACATCTAATCTTGTAACAATTGAAGATAGAAATCTAGGTCAATTGAAAAGTCAAGTTTGGAATCAATTTAATAAAACTAGATCAATGGATAGAGTAGAAAAAGCCAAATATAAGTATTGTAAGAAGCTATGGGCTAAGAATTCAAAAGCTGAAACCTCTTATTTAAAGAGACATATGGATTCATGTAGTAGAAAAAGAATAGATTATGAGAGGGAAGAATGAAAAGATTGCAACATCTTATAACAACAACGAATTATGATTTTATAGTAATTGGTGATGAATATTCATTATCTATAGTTGATACCAACAGATTTAGGATGTTTTGCAATTCACTACAACTAAGCTTCAAGGTCCAAACTTAAAATATATTGAAGCAAGATAATATGAAGATATACTAGGATAAGAAGAAAGAAAATTTAAAAACATTGTCGAGTATTAAAAGACGAATTTCCATTACAACAGACATGTGGACAATCGATAACCAAAAGAAGAGTTATATGGTGGTGTTGATATATTATGTTGACAATAACTATATTCTACACAATACACTTTTAAAGTAATTTATATTCTTTAATATTGTTATCATTTGCTTTCTAATTATGTTATGATTGATGTTGATCATATTTGTATATAATAGGTTCATTTATGTACATAGGAGCGAAAGGTTGGCAACCATATTATATGTGGTTGAATTAATGTTACGAATGCTATTATGAACTATGTAAGAAATAAAATATATCTTATTTAGCCTAAATTAATGCTATTAATATTGCACCGACGTTGGATTTGGTTCTAGTATGGAACAATATCAATACTAGTCAATATCATGTACTATTTCAATAATTTTTAAAATTATAAAATAATACCTGAATATTTAAAATTCCAAAATACAAACACTAGAAATATTTAAATAAAATCATTAATTAGAAAAGGGGGATCTGTTACATGGTGTTGTTTTGGAGCTAATAATCCCATTTTGTTTTATTGTAGGTTACAAATTGTGAACCTTCTCAAGTCTTAACCCTATGTGTTTAAGGTTTCAACTTTCAAGGAAATTAACCGCACCTCTTCTCCTTCTTTTGGTTCATGGTTCACTATCGTTCTCCTCTCTCATTTTGAAACCAACTGCACCCTTCTTCTTCGTCTTCTGGGTCATCATCATTCTTCTCTCTCATTTTGAACCTAACTACCACACTCGACTAGCGGCCATCTCACTATCGTGCCTCATTCCTAATGCCTTTCTTCTGTTTCTCTGAATCTGAACTACTTATAGTTCGTGTTTTCTAAAGGGAGTTTCTATTTTATATTTTATTTATTGATTTTGTGATTCTTACAATCTCATATGCTCTCCTAAACTTGCCCTTTTATGTTTTTATTTCTTATGAAGCGTTTTCTAACCCTGCGTTTGGATAGTATCTCTAAGGACGGGGACAGTGGACAAGACAGAAAATTCCTATCTCCGTGGTGTTTGCTTCTTATTTCTTCATCTCCGTCTTCTGTCTCCAGGAGACAAGGATACAAATTTCTGTCCTCTCCAAAAAGGAAGGACAGGGACAAGTCGTCCCTGTCTCTAGCCACTGTCGCCTCTCAAACGCAGGGTTATGTTTATATGTTTAGTTATTATGTTTAGTTATTATTATTATTATTATTATATAATTTGTATATATTATTATTCAAATTTATTATTACAATTTATTCAAATTTATTATTATTATTATTGTTATTATATAATTTTTATTTATTATTATTCAAATTTTATTTATTATTATTATTATTCAAATTTATTATTACAATTTATTCAAAATTTATTATTATTATTATTATTATTATTATATAATTTGTATTTATTATTGTTCAAATATATTATTATTATATAATTTGTATTTATTATTACTCAAATTTATTATTATTGTTATTATTATTATATAATTTGTATTT